>ML792823.1:154751-165250 GCA_009831015.1 Picea engelmannii
AGAAATCGTGTATTACTGTATATCTATGTTTATGGTTGCATCTCTGATACATTTCTGTTATATTATTGAATATCTGCAATATCTCTGTGCATTTCTTTATTATATCTCCGCTCTCATTTCATGCCGAAAATAATCCGGATCAAGAACTCTTTGGAAAATCCTTTCAAGAGGAGAAAAGATTTCCATATGTTATACTTGTTCAAGCTATTCTTGAGAGAACAAAGTGATTTCTCCAATATTATTTGAACAACATAAGATTACAATGAACTTCTTCTATTTTTGCATACAATGTCCCTCTATTTATAGAATGATAACAAGGTATTTGATAACTTGCTTCAAGTGTGAATGGGAAGACCCTTTGAGGTACATCCCATCTTTTCATTCATCCCAAGGAGATATTTTGGGTCAAACTTGGGTTCTTCTATTGAATTACATCACCCTGTAAGTGGTTGAGGCCTAACCAAATTCATAAATGCTTCTTTTGTACATCCACGTGGGTTTCTTCATGGACAGTCGCACAGACCGCGCACTGTGTGCGTTTGGAGTTGTTTTGGCCGGTGCAGATGTGTGTGTGCTAGCTTTGTTGGAAGTGTGCACAACTTTATGGGTCTTCTGTATAGTTTTAGTCATATTTCTATAGTTGATTCTATAAATGTTGGGAGTATGTTGTATCTGTGTCATTTGTTTCTTCATCCATTGTTTGTATTTCTATGAGAAATGTTTTGGTGATAACAACAAGAAAAAGGTAAGAATGTTTTCTTACCATAGTAAAAATGATAGATTTGGAAATACTTGTTTTGGTAAAACTATGGAAAACATTCAATCTACTCAATTTATGCTTATTTCAATTACATAACAACAATTTGTACTTGTTGTGCCACCCCAAAGGTTTTTTTTTTTAATTCATAATTATTATCCTTATAGTATTGAAAATGATTTGCCTTCCCTTAAAGCTAACATTATCTTTCAAGATGTCCCCTGTGCCCATGAATAATAGAATTTTTTTTAGTAAAGTACTTATTTTCCTAATTGTTCAATATAAGAACAACATGGTAGTATAACCTGATTTTGACAGTACCATTGTATTAGAAGAAATGTAAGAAGATGAGGAGACATTATTATAAGCATTATACCCAAACCTAAATACAATGTTAGTTGTGGAGCCTGATTATCTTCCTAATTCATATGCAGGTCAAAGAAACTGCAGGATAACCAATTCATGGCCGAAATTTTTGTTTTTTTGCAATTAAAATATTGTAATTTCGTAGTCAATATGGATTGTTCGTTATAAGATCGCAGATCTGATAGTAGAAGTTATGTTAGAGATTTTTTCCCTGGAAGGAAACCCTCTTTTATGAGGGAATTGTATTGCAGCGGTGTATTTATTGCTAATATTGCATTCTGAGAGAGGAGACTGTGAGAGAAAGAAGAGGAAGTTACATCGTGTGTGTTGTAAGTTGTATCCCTTCATTTTTCTGGATAATAAAAGGGAAGGACCTCACAATTTCTCTGGTGGGTGTAGCCCACACTAGGTGAACCATGTATATATGTGTCTCTATTGTATTGTGTATCTTCGGTGTCTTATTTCCACATTTGTTTTATTTTATTTCTCTACGATCTTGCTTTTCTAACATACACCCCTTTATATGTTTCAATGAAGATAATGGGTAAGATTGTTCATTGTTTTCTAGTTGATGGTGGCTCACACCCAAATTTAATGTCCAATAGAACTATGAAAAGATTATATCTTTCTTATATAGATGAAGCTAGTGCCATTTTGACACATAATAAGAAGATACAACCAACCATTGGAAAATAAAACACTTTACTGTATTCATGTGGGCGCATCCCAAACTTCACATAATGTGTAACTTCCAGCTATTGTTGACATGAAAGTAGGGAATTAATATAATATTATGGACTATGAATGGAAGGATTTAATTGATATTTATATTATCCTAGTCCGTTCTCATATGCTTGTTCCCAGATAAATAAAATTATTGACCTAACGAAACTTAGAACTATTCCATATATTTAAAGTATTTATAATTCCAATATCGATTACATTGAAATTGGACTAGGTTCCTACTCTATCTTTAGTAAAGAGGAATATCCCAGCAAAGCTCTAATCATGATCATGTTTGGCATCTGCAATTTAATTGAGCCATGGAGCCTCATCTAGTGAAGGTAGTGGTGTTGGTATACTATTGTACTCTCCATCATGGAAGGTTGCCAATTTTCTTTTTGATTGAATTTCTCATGTACCAACAATATCCCATAATTTGAATTCCTTTTCTTAGGGGTAGATCAAGCCTTGCATCTTGATTTCAAACACTTTTATGTGTTTGGTAATTCATAGTTAATTATAAACTGAGTAAAAAGAATATACACCCCTACCAAAAGGATAAATATTCAAATAATGCATCATCTAAAAGAGAAATTATTATCTGTGAACATAACTTGTATTTGAAGAGAATTAAATGTTGTGGCTATCAAGTTAGCTACTTATGCCTCTAATGAAAATAAACATATTTTAAAGATAGGTCTGATACTGATATTATTACACATTATGTCCTCATGTTCCTAATAATGACAAGTCTTGGTATATTTTTTATCACGATGATGACATCTATTGTATTTTCGGTAGATCAAGGGAATTGTTTTCCAATTCTCTCAATACAATCAACCTCAAGAATAACATTTACCCTATAGGGATTTCCCCTATGGAAAATATGTTTTCTACTAATGATTCACCAAAGACCTTAAGCCAAGGAAATGACTATTATAAGCACAAATTTGGAGAGAATATATGTAATACCTTTTCCTTCAACTGGAAGTACACATCTTTGCTTGAATGTTTAGGTAGTGTAGGTGACGAATCATTTCCTGAGTAGGTGAAGAATCCATATGATGCAAGCATGAGGTGGTCTTACTAGGTAGAGTAAGGTGTGCCTAAGTGTTTAACAACATGGAAAAAGAACTTGGTAAGTGTAGAGATGCAAACATGGCCAAGAGATAAGAGTTTCCATGAGGTAATCTTACATATGGTTACATAAGAAAACTTAGAAAATTAATGCATTTTGGAGAAAATGAAACCGAAGTGGGTTGGACCTTCCTTGGTTCATGAGGTACAATTTTCTAGGAAGAGCGTGTTGGGAAAGAGTGCCACATTTTGGGGTTTCAACACAACTAAGAGAGAAATAAGGCCATTTATAGTGGCACAGACATCAATGACAAGGAATTAGCTAGAATTCCTTGGGCATCATTCAAGGAGTTGGTTGTAACTACCTAATAGTTAAGTGTGTAGCATGAGGGACACATGTCTACTTTGCCTTGGAGGTGGTGGTAAGACAACCCATTTTAGAGAAAATGGATTGTACGCCTGTTGTAATCTTGCAGACTACAACGATATTCACAGAGAGGCTACATTGAAATACCACACACTTACTCACGAATGAAGAGAGTAATTGGGAAGGTTAACCAATCCATCATTTATTCCTTATTCATGAGTATAAATACATAGGGTAAATGGTTGGAGCGATTGTACCTGCTCCAACTAATCATTAATTTATTTCTTTTATGCCTTTACCATTTGTTACATGTATTTACTTCGATTTATCCTTTTTATTACATACATTTATATATATTAACTCTAAAGTATGGTGACAAGGGACTATAAGCCCCTACAACATCTCCCCCACACTCAATTCATTGCTCATCCCGAGAAAGTGTGCACCAATGTTCTATATCTTTGTTGTTGCAGAAGTATCATCATTGTGTACCACCCATGCATACTGGTCTGTATAGGTAACTCAGTCGCAACAACCGCCAGCTGGATAGGTTGATATATGTATACAAGGTTTACTATGACTAGTATCTACTATATCTGAGTGATTGTATATTACAGGTCTCGTCTCCTCGATCTCCATGATCTACATTTCTCTATCAACTTTCTTTCAAGAGTCGCCCCGGTCGCTCAATTCAGACCTAGACTTCTCACGCGCTCTTTTAGGTTGTCTCTCTTGGAGGATTCTTGATATGGGATCAAAGAGGGTATGCGCCATTGTCCACTCATGTCATTCATCTGCTGTCATGACCCAAAAACTACCCCGCAACTCTTGTATCAAGGGGGTTTTTCACTTTAATGTTCATGTCATCAATTTATCCGTTAGTGCTTTGTGTGTGTGTAAGATATCTCTCACGAATTCCTTTGACCATTGCTCATCATGAATTCTCTCTCAATTGTTTTGTGCTCACTGCTCTTCTGCTCGTCAGTATTTTTTTCCTGTTTCTCTGATGTATGACTAACTATGATTTACTTACGACTCATTATGTCGACTAAAAATAAACTGATGTCAGCGAGACACTGATCTCGTTAGGTAGAAACCAACTTACATTACAATGATGGAGGGGATCTCCTGCGTTCAAAGAAGACGCGCGTTTAACCCCCTCCTTTCGAATCAAACTCACATTTTAAATAGATTTACAATATATTTTTCTTTTCGACTAACTAAATTGCAAATTCAACTTATTTTTTTTTCGACTATGTAAATTACATACTCGACTCAACTATTAGGTTGACTGGACGCGACAAGACTAGATATTCTAGGCTCGAATCAACTATTCAAATTTATCTTTTATGTGACTACTTTATAAGTATGACTCCATTTACAATGATTCCATATTAAACCACCATTAATCATGCCATGACATGTTGACTCACAAACTTGAATATAAGATGTTTTTCTATGAAAAAATTTAATGGAACCTCCATTGTCTCGACTTCGACCAAGAAGTCGACGGCTTCGACTTAGAAAATTTTGTTAATGTTTATGCCATTATTATAGTTGTTTACATTTCAATAGATAAGAGAAACATAAGAACAAGATCACTGAGAAATACACATTCACAAGAGACACAACATTTATCCTAGGAAACCCTCTAGGGGAAGAAAACCTAGCAAAAACTTCCTTATCATAAATTGCCAATACAATGTCAAGAGATAACTCAAACCAATACAGATAGTCCTCTCCAAAAGATGTGCCACTCTTCTCCCTCTCTCCAACTGGTAAGTAGCAGCTTGCCTCTTAAGAATGAGCAAGTGTGTTGTGTGATAAAGTGAGGTGCTAGCCTCTCTATATATACAAGATTGGCATGTGTGAAGGGTAATCACTGGCAGGGCCGACCTCTCACTCTGGGTGGGTAAACCCATCTATAATTTATTTCTGGGTCTCAATAATAAATGTTGGGGCCGACTTCTTATTCTGCCTATTACAATTTTCTGTTGACCAATCCGGAAAAGGGGATTTGGTCCTAATACAATTACCGACATGATTAATCCACAATGGGGATTAATCCTATGAATAAAATAAAAATAAGAATAAGAATACTCTTTGCAGTTACATTATTTCAACACTCCCCCTTAACAAGAAGGGTATTCTTCAACAGCATCAGGCGAGAGAGGTCTGCATCATCAGTGGCATCAGGAGGACATTATTGTCAATATCATCTTGGAACATTGGCTGGTATATTTATGAGTCATCGGAAGTTTTCTTCATCGGAAGCATCATCATTCTCTAAAGAATGCCATCATCATCTACATCAATATGTATCAGAAAAAATGATACCTCATTGCAGCACTAGGCTGGCACATCACAGTACTACACTGGCTCAATGTCACAGCTGTTAAGCTGGTAACTCAGTGTCAATCACATCTTGCTTTACATCTAACAATGAGGTCAGAAGCAAGGTATACATCATCTTGCTTTACGTCTAACAACTGGGTCAGAAGCAAGGAATCATCTTTCTTTGAGTCTAACAACTAGGTTAGAAGCAAAGAACACATCATCATCTTGCTTTACGTCTAACAACGAGGTCAGAAGCAAGGAATCATCTTGCTTTACGTCTAACAGTGAGGTCAGAAGCAAGGAATACACACATCGTCTTGCTTTACATCTAATAGTGAGGTCAGAAGCAATGACTCATCTTTCTTTACGTCTAACAGCGAGGTCAGAAGCAAGGAACACACAACGTCTTGCTTTATGTCTAACAACGAGGTCAAAAGCAATGACTCATCTTTCTTTACGTCTAACAGCGAGGTCAGAAGCAAGGAACACACAATGTCTTGTTTTACGTCTAACAGCGAGGTCAGAAGCAATGACTCATATTGCTTTACATCTAACAGCGAGGTTAGAAGCAAGGAATACATATATACTCCCCCTTTCAGGGAGGGTCCTTTTGGACTATACCAAGCTTATCTCAAAAGTGTTCAAACTTTACACGAGATAGAGGTTTGGTCAACACATCAACAACCTGTTCATCCGTGCTAATGTACTGGAGCTTCAAGGCTCCTCTCTGTACCATGTTGCAGATGAAATGATAGAGGATCTCTATGTGCTTCGACCTGTCGTGGAATACAGGATTCTCTGCCATCTTTATGCAGCTCTGGTTGTCACATAGAATCACGATTTCTCTCATCTCCAAGTCAAATAGGCCAGTCAACAAATTTTGAAGCCATATAGCTTCGCAGCTAGAAGAACATGCGGCAATGTACTCTGCTTCCGCTATGCTGAGAGCAATACTGGATTGCTTCCTACTCTGCCACGAGATTATGGCTGATCCCAAACTGAAACAGCATCCGGAAGTGCTTTTTATGTCAGCAATGCTTCCTGCCTAATCTGAATCAGTGTATCCACTCAATGTGAAGTCATGATCTCCATCATAGCTGAGACCATAATCCATTGTACCTTTAAGGTACCTCATCACATGTTTTGCATCCATTAGGTGAACACGTCTGGGCTCTACCAGAAACTGACTCAAGGTGTTCACTGCAAAACAAATGTCTGGTATGGTGTTTGTCAGGTACATCAGTGATCGAATAATCTATTTGTACAGTGTGGCATCTATCAAGTCTGACGAAGTATCAACCAGCAACTTCAGCTTCGTTTCCATGGGTGTATTCATGGACTTACATTCTAGCATGTCGAATCTCTTTAAGATTTCGACTATGTACTTCCCTTGGTTAAGGAAGATCCTTTATGGACTCTGCCATACCTCAAGACCTAAGAAGTAATGCATTAGGCCAAGGTCTTTCATCTCAAATTCTACAGCAAGTCTCTTTTTACATTCAGTGATGAGCTTTTCTTCTCCAGTTAAGAATAAGTCATCCGCATACAGTAGTAATATTACTGGTTCATTATCCATAATTTTGAAGTGGAGATTTGAGTCTGCTTTACTCTTGGTAAAGCCTAAGCTCGTCAAGAAATTGTCTATACGGCCATACCAAGCTCTAAGGGCTTGCTTCAATCCGTATAAGGCTTTCTTCAATCTGCAGACATGAGACTTCATGTCTTCAACCTCAAGTCCTTAGGGTTGCTCTATATACACTTCCTCTTCAATAACACCATTCAGGAAAGTTGTCTTCATGTCCATCTGGTGCAGCTTCCATTTCATCTTAGCTGCAAGAGCTATGATGGTTCTGATCGAAGTGTATCTGGCCACAAGAGTGAATGTCTCTTCATAGTCAATGCCTTCCTTTTGGGAAAAGCCACGAGCGACAAATCTTGCTTTATATTTCTCAATACTTCCATTAGTAGCATGTTTTATTTTGAAGAGCCATTTTGATGACACCACATCCTTACTTTTTGGTCTGGGAACTATTTCCCATACATCATTCTTTATTATGGATTGGTATTCCTCTATCATGGCATCTGCCCACTCCTTCTTTTGAATGGCTTCTTCAAAGTAGGTAGGTTCTTCATCTAGTAGATTACACATCAAAGTCGTGTAACTGGAGAATGGCTTTGGTCTTTTCACCTGTCTCGAGGTTCCTTCTGGAACACCATACTTCTCTCCATCTTGAATAAGATCTCTTTCCCAAGCAGGCTTTCTTTTATGGGAGAAGGTCATTTGAGGAGGTTCTTGAACTTCTGTTATATCATGATCTTCAAGAGTCTCCTCATCATGGGAAGTT
Source organism: Picea engelmannii (assembly GCA_009831015.1). Lineage (NCBI taxonomy): Eukaryota > Viridiplantae > Streptophyta > Pinopsida > Pinales > Pinaceae > Picea > Picea engelmannii. Next base: position 162,724 of record ML792823.1, read on the forward strand.
ACGACTTCCCTTACAGGTTCTGCAATTCTGGGAACTTCCCTCATGGATTCTGCAATCCTGGGATTTACAGGTTCCTCTTCATATATTTATTCAAGCTGGCATCTTCTTGATTTCTTAAGTGTTGCTTCTTCATCAAAGGTCACGTCTCTGTTGATTTCAATATGGCGGTGACCAGGTATGTAGATTCTGAAGGCCTTGGAGACCTCACAGTATCACACAAATATTCCCTTCTCTCCAGAGGGTTCCATCTTGTTTCTTTTCTCTTTTGGTATATGAATAAACACTAGACAGCCAAATATTTTGAGATGGCTTACCTCTGGCTTCTTTTCGGTGAACATCTCTTCCGGGGTCTTCAACCCAAGTGCACTATGGGATAATCTGTTCTACACATAAACAGCTGCCATTGTTGCTTCTGCCCATAAGCACATAGGAAGATATTGATCATGAATCATGGTCTTTACAGCTTCCATAATTGTTCTGGTCTTCCTTTCAGATACACTGTTTTGTTGAGGATTATAGGGAGTAGTGAGTTCCCTCTTGATCCCAACATCTCTGCAGAAGTTCACGAACTCTTTTGAGGTATATTGTCCTCCATTATCTGACCTGAGTATCTTAATCTTTCTTTCAAAAAGATTCTCTATCAAGGATTTGAATTCCTTGAATTTACTGAATACTTCATCTTTAGATTTCAAGAAATATATCCAGGTCTTACGAGAATAGTCATCAATGAATGATACATAGTATACATACCCACTAATGGAGGATGATGGCATTGGGCCACAAAGTCTGAATGAATGAGTTCCAATACTCCTTCTGCTTTGCTATCCCTTTTTGGAAAAGGGTTCTTGATATTCTTCCCTTGCGCACATCCATTGCATATGCCTTCTTGATCGACCTTGAGTTCAGGTAAACCTGTGACAGCTTTGCATATGTGTGGTAGCACCTTGTAGTTGATGTGGGCTAATCTTCTATGCCAAAGTTCGCATGAGTTTTCGATGGCATGGGTCATGGCAGTTTTTGGGTGACCCTTCAGTTTATATAAGCCATTTTCTTCATTTCCGATGACGATTTCTTCATTTAAGGTTTCTCCCTTAGCCCACATAAGAACTTCTCCATCTATGAAGGCAACTCTATTGATCCAGGGGATCAAATTTTGCTCAAAATTCAAAGTGCTCGGAACCACTTCAAATCGAATGGGAGCATAGGCCTCGTCGTTACGAACCCAACGCAACTCGTTTGGGTTCAAACGAATGTCGGGAGCGAGAGATATCACGTTCTTTTCAAAATGACAAATAGGCAAAAAAAGGGGTGTTGAATGTACAGTCCGTACAGTCCGTACGGACGCTGACTTGGCAGGTCGTACGACACGTGGCAGGCAGATGTGTGGACAGTTGGCATATTACGTGGCATGTTTGTAATGAACGGGATGGCAACACGTGACCCAATCAATGGTCGCCACGTGTCACAAACATATTGGTTTAAAATTTATGCATTCAGTAGGACTCGACCCTGTGACCTCTGGGGCAGGGGAAGAGACTTGGGAAGGGCCATCGACCAGCGCTCCACCACATGTGCCTTGTGATATAAATGGCACATATTATATTTATGTTGAAATGTATTATATGGTGGGCATGGACCGGGCCGAGGCTTAGCCCCGGCCCCTGGTCCCGCGTATATACGATGTGGCCACATACTATATGTGCGCTCTATGTATAGCCCTTTCATTTGAACTGCGGTCGCATGGTATGCGATATGACCACATACTTTATGCGCGCTCTATTGTATAGCCCTTTCATTTGAACTGTCGGTCGCATGGTATGCAATGTGACCACGGGCGCGTCTATGTTATAACCGTTTGAACTTTGTCCCTTTATTTATATTCGCGCAGTCGTATGGTGCTTCACATGCCCACGGGCCTTAGACGGTTAAGGGCTAGCGCGTAACCGTGCGACAGTTTGTACCGGTCATTCGGTTGCACCCGGTGCCAAGTTTTTATGCTTAAATATGTGTGTGGGCTAGTTTGAGCAAACAAAAGGGTGTGTTTTGTAGATGCAGAGACAGCAAGCTTGAAGGGGGGACTTCCAGGAAGCCTATCTTCTTCAATTTTTGGCCAAACGAGGTGCCGAAAAATCCCAGCTAGGGGTTTTTGGACGTTCTGAAGCCATTGGAGCAGTCTATTTGGAATTTTGAGCATTGTAAAGCACATTTTTGAGCACTTTGAGCAAATAATACAAATGATCCATTGGAAGCTGGACCAAGAGATGTAGCCAAAGTTGATCCATTTGCATTTTAACACATAAAATTTAACTTGCAAATATTTTCAAGAATACAAGTCTTCTTCATTTTTAGATCAAGTTGGTATCAGAGCATAGGTTTTTGAAGAATTGATTATTTGCAAGTGTTTTTTTTTTCTGATGCTCACAAGGTTGAAACTCACAAGAGGAGAAGGTCAACTTGTAGAGCCAAGTTCTCATCCTTCAAGGAGGAAGCTTATATCATCACCGCAAGTTTCAAGGAGGCATTCACC
>ML792823.1:169306-196097 GCA_009831015.1 Picea engelmannii
CCAAGCAAAGCCAAGTGGATTGAGGTTGGAAAGGTGAGGGATATATACCCTCATCTTCAGATAGACTGAAAATAGTCTTTTGGAGGTCCAAAAGCTTTCCAATGGGGAGGTGTGATCCAGGGGATCAAATTTTGCTCAAAATTCAAAGTGCTTGGAATCACTTAAAATCGAATGGGAGCATAGGCCTCATCGTTATGAACCCAACGCAACTCGTTTGGGTTCAAACGAACATCGGGAGCGAGATATATCGCGTTCTGTTCAAAATGACAAACATGCAAAAAAAAGGGGTGTTGACTATACAGTCCGTACGGACGCTGACTTGGCAGGTCGTACGACACGTGGCAGGGAGATGTGTGGAAAGCTGGCATATTATGTGGCATGTTTGTAATGAACAGGATGGTGACACATGGCCCAATCAATGGCCGCCATGTGTCACACACATATTGGTTTAAAATTTATGCATTCAGCAGGACTCAACCCCGCAACCTCCGGGGCAGGGGAAGAGACGTGGGAAGGGCCGCCGACCAGCATGCCACCACATGTGCCTTGTAATATAAACGGTGCATATTATATTTATGTTGAAATGTATTATATGTTGGGCGCAGACCAAGCCAGGGCTTAGCCCTGGCCCCTAGTCCCGCGTATATACGATGTGACCACATACTATATGCGTGCTCCATGTATAGCCCTTTCATTTGAACCGCGGTCGCATGGTATGCGATATGACCACATACTATATGCTCGCTCGATTGTATATCCCTTTCATTTGAACCGCTGGTCACATGGTATGCAATGTGACCACGGGCGCGTCTGTGTTATAACCGTTTGAACTTTGGCCCTTTATTTATATTCGCGTGGTCGTATGGTGCTTCACATGCCCACGGGCTTTAGACGGTTAAGGGTCAGCACGTAACCGTGTGACAGTTTGTACCGGTCATGCGGTTGTGCCTGGTGCCAATTTTTTACGCTTAAATATGCGTGTGGGCTAGGTTGAGCAAACAAAAGGGTGCGTTTTGTAGATGCAGAGACAGCAAGCTTGAAGGGGGGACTTCCAGGAAGCCTATCTTATTCAATTTTTGGCCAAACGAGGTGCCGAAAAAGCCCAGCTAGGGGTTTTTGGACATTCTAAAGCCATTGGAGCAGTCTATTTGGCATTTTGAGCATTGAAAATCACATTTTTGAGCACTTTGAGCAAATAATACAAATGATCCATTGGAAGCTGGACCAGGAGATGTAGCCCAAGAGAGGGGTGAACTCCTTTATCATTTGTTGTGTTATGTGTTTTCTGTTCACTGATTTTGGTGTTGTTTATATGCATCTTGAATGAGTAAATCCTATTAAAGTTGTGTTGCAAAGTTGATCCATTTGCATTTTAACACATAAAATTTAACTTGCAAATATTTTCAAGAATACAAGTCTTCTTCATTTTTAGATCATCTATAGCCTTTCTTATCTAAAGTTGATATGGAAAGTAAGTTCTTCTTTAATCCCGGTACACAAAATATGTCCTTCATTGTTATTGAGTTTTTTTAATCTAACTTGTAGTTTTATTCTCCTACTCCCTTGATGGGATATTGATAATCATCTCCAAGAGTCACTTTCTGAGAAAACTTATTTTCTGAAATACAAGAGAGAGTATTTTTCTTACCCATCATGTGTTTTGATGCACCGCTATCAATGAGCCATGTATCCTCTCCTGGTGATACAGATCCTGAGAGAGCTGAGATCAAGACATGGTCCTTAATCATCTTCATAGGTGGTTCTTCATCTTCGACTATGTGGGCATGTTGCCTTTTGTGCTTCCTCTTGTATTCTTCTCTTCTGACCGGACAAGAATTCGCCTTGTGTCCCATCTTATCACAATGATAGCATTGTATGGATGAGAGATCTCGTCCCTTGTGTTGTCCTTTCTTCTGAAAATTTCTTGGATGAGATTCTTGGTTGTTGAATTTGTTTGAAGGTTGAGGATCTCTATGAGTTTCCCTTTTGAAGTAGGGTTTCTTCCTTCCTTCTTTTGTATGAGTAGCTAAGGCTTGATCATCGTCCCTTGCTAGTAGTGCTTCACGGTTAGCTACCCTTGTCTCTTCTTGGATGCATTCTTCCCATAGGCTTTCAAACTGTAGTTTCTCCTTTCTGGCACATATCGTCTGGATGAAAGCATCCCAACGTCTTGTGAGACCATTTAGGGACGTCATTACGAAATCATCTTCATTTATGGTGTCTCCAATCGCTTTTAACTGTTCTTTAATTTCTGAGATTCGGGAGAAATATTCCTGAATCATTTCTCCTTTATGCATCTTGGTATTCTTCAATTGAGATATTAGGTTCATCTTTCGGTTGATGTTCTTTCCTTCATATAGTTTGCTTAGAGAGTCAAACATCTCTTTCGGAGTTTTATTGGACGATACATACGGGATCAGGTGGTCTTTGATTGAATCTGCAATGATTCTTTGAGCCCTGATTGAGTCCTTATGATGCTTCACTTTCTCTACGGCATCTTCAGGTTCCTCCACTTCTTCTTTGATGAATTTTGCTAGGTCATTCTCTGCAAGGATCAAACCGATCCTATACTTCCAGGCACAGAATTTGTCTATGCCTTCGAGTTTCTCAACAAGCTTTGTGCTTGCAGACATCTTGTACTTGAGGTCATTAAAAATGACCAAAAATGAAAATGCGTAAAATCAAATTTTGACCTTACCAAGAGGTGCGCTTGGCTGAGGCGAGTAGCCTAGTGTACTTGGATCTGAGAAAATCCAATTTTTACCCCTTCAAATCTGATCTGCAAATTTCTGGACTGGTGCTTCTGGTACTCTGGTACTGGTTTTCTGGTACTTTTGGTACTTTTGTGAAACTAGGGTTTCACTTTCTAGGAGATCCAGCCATTGAAAAGGTGTGCTCTAAGTGCCAAAATGATCCTTGGGGGAGGGTGCAACTTTCTAGGTAGTTTTGGAGCTGAAAAGCTTCACTTTTGAAAAACCCTAATTTGCAGGTACTACAACAGTGACATTTTTCTCTTGCGAAATATGTTTCCTTTAGGTTGGCTCTGATACCATGTTATTGTTTATGCCATTATTATAGTTCTTTGCATTTCAATAGATAAGAGAAACATAAGAACAAGATCATTGAGAAATACACATTCACAAGAGACACGGCATTTATCCTGGGAAACCCTCTAGGGGAAGAAAACCCAGCAAAAACTTCCTTATCATAAATTTCCAATACAATGTCAAGAGATAACTCAAACCAATACAGATAGTCCTCTCCAAAAGATGTGCCACTCTTCTCCCTCTCTCCAACTGGTAAGTAGCATCTTGCCTCTTAAGAATGAGCAAGTGTGTTGTGTGATAAAGTGAGGTGCTAGCCTCTCTATATATACAAGACTGGCATGTGTGAAGGGTCTTCACTGGCAGGGCCGACCTCTCACTCTAGGTGGGTAAACCCACCTTTAATTTATTTCTGGGTCTCAATAATAACTTCTGGGGCCGACTTCTTATTCTGCCTATTACAATTGTCTGTTGACCAATCTGCAAAAGGGGATTTGGTCATAATACAATTACCGACATGATTAATCCACAATGGGGATTAATCATATGAATAAAATAACAATAATAATAAGAATACTCTTTGCAGTTACATTATTTCAACAAATTCGACCAAAACCTTCTTTTTCTTTTTATTATGTCAACTCGACCATGTGGCTTCATGTAGTTAATAGCATTTTCAACAATGATTGTGTTAAGTAGGAGAATTGAACTCGAGACCTCTCACAGTAACCTGTTGGGATTTGGTGACAACGAATTCCCAAGAATAGATTTAGATCCTATTATTCTGCGTTGGTTACAACCAAATAGACCAAGTTAGAATATGGATAGGGATTTCATTTAATATTTAGTTTCATGTGTGAATGTATAAATTCATGTAAGCCCGTAGAGGCAAAAGGACTGTGAGAGACTAAGTGTATGAGAGACTTGCAAATATGATGTAATCTCCATAATCCGAATAGTAAGACAACCGATGCCTATGCTTGGTGGACGTAGCCCAACGTTTGGGTGAACCACGTGAAATCCTTGTGTCTATTTCTTATGTGTGTGATTGTTAATTATTACATGTGAATTGTGTTTTCCGCGTTGACAATTCTAACAAGTGGTATCAGAGCTGGTTAGAGCTCGTTGGAGGAGCTTCAAATTATCGGAGGAGCCGACAGAAGTTAAATCTGTGTGAAGGTGCGTAAATTTATACATTTCCACAAGTCCCTCCTCTCGAAGGGTGTGGAGCCTTATTACTCAACCTTGCGCTCATGGAAAATTGCAAAAATTTCCGCGGTTAAAGAAAAGAAACAGTGCGTAAAGTTTTTGAGATTTCCGCATTCAAGGTATATCAGGAAGTGTGGACTCCCAGCACTCCAGTATGGAGGGAGGTGCGGAGGCTCCCTTAAATCCAAAGTCATGACTCTCTTAAATTAATTCGCATGGTGGAGAAGTTAAAATGTAAGTTTGGCTGGCTGAAGTTTAAAAAGGTATGACGTGATGAGAGTTGACTTTTCATTACATGAGATATTCTTTTAAAATGAATCACATAAGAGTGGAGGTGTGTATGTTTAAAAGATGTTTTTTATTAATTAAAAAGTGCCAAGTCATGTGGGTGAGTTAGAGTAAAGAAGGTGGAGGAATTAAAGTTTTATTAAAGGATTGTTTTTATTAAAAGTGAATCTTTTGTTTTATAAAATATTTTTTATTAAATCCTTTTTATATATATTATTAAAAAGGTTTTTTAATTAAAAAATTTTACCAAATCATTTCTCCACATATTTTTCCAAAGGGTCTTGGTTATTATAAGCAGTGATTTGGATACTAGGATATTTTTGAGCTAATGGCTAAGATGGAGAGTTCAAAGTTTGAAGTTGAAACGTTCAGCGGTAAAAACAACTTTGAGCTCTGGAAGATCAAGATGCACGATCTGCTCGTGCAACAAGGTGTGGTGAAGGCGCTTTTGAGAAAATCAAAGCAGACCACATCCATAACAGATGATGACTGGGATGAGATGGATGCAAGAGCACTGAGTGCCATATGCCTATGTTTGGTCGAAGATGTTCTATTCAATATTGTCTCGGAGAAGACAACAACCGGTTTGTGGAGAAAGTTGGAAAGTCTATACATGATGAAGTCCTTGACAAGCAGAATCTATTTCAAGAGACAGTTGTACAGTTTGTGGATGAAAGAAGGTACAAAATTCGTTGACCATTTAAATACTTTCAATATCCTTATAGTTCAATTGACTATTATGGAAGTTAAATTAGAGGATGAAGATAAGGGTATTACACTATTGTGTTCGTTGCCTGAGTCTTGGGATAATCTAGTAAGCTCTATTAGCTTTAGCTCAATAGAAGTTTTAGATTATGACTATGTTGTGGGAGCTTTGTTGGCTAAGGAGATGAGGAGGAAATCTAGTAAAGAAACCTCAACTTCAGAGGCGATGTTGATCAGAGGTCGAACTAAAGAGCAGAATGAGAGAAGTTCTTCTCGATCTAAGTCAAGACACAGAAAGGGTAAAGCAAAATGTTGGTACTGTGGAAAAATAGGACATCTCAAGAAAGATTGCTAGAAGAGAAAGGAATCTAAGGAAAACTCTACGAAGGAAGCAAATTTGACTGTAACAAATTCAGGTATAATTGATCACGTTTTATCCATTTCTAGTAATTTACAATATCATCAAGAATGGCAGTTAGATTCAGGTGCCTCCCACCACATGTGCTCATAGAGAAATTGGTTATTTTCTTACCAATCTGTTGATGAGGGTGTAGTGTTTATGGGAAATGGTATTCCATGTAAAACTGTTGGGGTTGGCAGTATTAGAATCGGGATGTTTGATGGTATTGTTAGGGAAATAACGGATGTTAGATATGTACCTGATATTAAATCAAATTTGATTTCATTAGGAGTGTTGGATTCTTGTGGATATAAGTATACAGGTCAAGGTGGAGCTCTCATAGTGTCGAAAGGGAATTTAGTAGTGATGAAGGCAACAAAGGTTGATAAACTTTATAAGCTGGAAGGCAGTGCTGAAGTGGCATCTGAAGTGACAGATGTATCTTCTTGTTTATGGCAGAAGCATCAAGGTCATAAGAGCAAGAAATAATTGCAGGTATTGGTAAGAGGTAAATCAGTTCCAGACTTAAAATCTTTGTTTCTGAATTCCTACTTGTTTTATATCTCTGCAAGTTATGATGGTGGTGTAAAGGGATGTTGTGTGTGGGATCCTACTTCTCACAAGGTCAATCATTGATAGAGATATTGTATGTATGATACAACCAAAAGGGTTGATTCAAGATCGCAATGGTAAATTTGTTTGCATGCTAGGTAATTCATTGTATGGCCTATTGGTACCTAGGCAAATATACAAGATGTTTGAATCCTTCATAGTGAGTCAGAATTTTTCAAAGGGTAGGAATGACTATGTGGTTTATAGTACATTCACAGTCTTGTTGTTATTTGTTGATTATATGCTCGATGCAAGCCGAAGCATGGATAAAATCAGTAAGAAAGTGACTCAGATGGACAGGACAATTCAGATGAGGGATCAAGGAGCAGCAAAACAAATTAAGGGAATAGAAGTATACAGAGATGGTAATGGTAAGTTGTGGTTGGAGTTCAAGATGAACATTGTAAAACTAGTTTTTATCCCTCTTTCTTTCCATTATAAGTTTTCTTCAAGTATAGGGCATGTCTATAAAGAAGAAAAGGTTATGTCTCGTGTAAGTTCAGTAGGAGGTCTGTTGAATGCGATGAAATGGTTAAGACCAGATGTTTCACATGCTAATGATGTTGTCAGAAACGTGATAGATTCAAGTGTTGTAGTGAAATGGGTGCTTCAGCATATGAGAAGCACAAATGTCACCTATAATGGTTATACTAAGATGGTCTCTGATAACTGTAATGTATTTTTTACAGGTGTTTTGGACAGGAGGAGAGTTATCACTAAATATGTCTCACAACACAATTGTGGTAGACATGTTGGAGGTGGAGTGACCCCTCAAGAAATCCAAACTTGTGCAAGTCACACAGGCAAGATCATGAAACCAGTTTTATTAGAGAAGTTGCAGTGGTGCTTGGATTCTCTTGGATTGCAGAAAAGGTGATGAACAAAAGGAAGAAGCAAGGTATCAGGTTAATTGTTGTTAAGGTGGAGATTGTTGGGATTTGGTGACAACGAATTCCCAAGAATAGATTTAGATCCTATTATTCTGGGTTGGTTACAACCAAATAGGCCAAGTTATAATATGTATAGGGATTTCATTTAATATTCAGTTTCCTGTGTGAATGTATAAATTCATGTAAGCTCGTAGAGGCAAAAGGACTGTGAGAGACTGAGTGTATGAGAGACTTGCAAATCTAATGTAATCTCCATAATTCGAATAATAAGAAAACCGATTCCTATTCTTGGTGGACGTAGCCCAACGTTTGGGTGAACCACATGAAATCCCTGTGTCTATTTCTTATGTGTGTGATTGTTAATTATTACATGTGAATTGTGTTTTCCGCGTTGACAATTCTAACATAACCATCGTACTATTTCTTATATAACTTCATGTATTTTTATTGTGTGTTCTTCATGCAACAGAGAGTGGATCGATTACGTTCAACTCAATATTCCCTTCATTCATCTGGAAACTTGACCAAAAATTTCAATCGAACGCCCGACTTCGACGAAAAATCGACAGTCTTGATTTCGACTAGAAATTTTCTTTCGAGCAGAGTTTCCTCAGCTTCCATGAATTGTTTTTAGCAGTATAGATTGCAGTGATATAGCCAATGAATTGTCGGTCAATGCCATTAAAACAAGCGCAACAGATAACCCATGAATGCAATGCATGAATGTCATGATGGATGATTTCTTCAAAGCAATAATGGTAACAAAATTACTATGTTCTACATTGTGGGTCCATAGTCAAAATATCTCCAGTAGAGAGTCATTGGCATGTCTCTTTTTCACTCGCTTGGAAAATTCCATTCTTAGGACAAGACCCATGAACATTTTTTCCAACAAAACTTTCATCATTCCACCAGAGATCGGATATTTTTTCATGTCTTCTTGATTTCATTATCACTTCCAACTTTTGTGCATGTGTCTTACGTATTGTTTCTAGAGTATATATAACATGCAATCCTCTATCATATATGAACTGAGTGCTAAAAAATGTGATGAGGTTGATGTCGTTGTTGAAGAGGCCAAGGAGATGCCCTTCATTAAGGTGTGATGTGTTAGCACTAGAAATCTCACCTAGATTGCTATAGGTGTGAGCATAATACCCATCATATTTTATAGTTTGTAAAAGATAAGATTTTTAGTTTTAGGTGTAGGGAATGGATGAGAAACTCAGTTCAAGGTATCAACACAAAAATCTCTATAAAACATACTTCAGCAAGCAAGGCTTGAACAATATCCGACTAGTTTACAGGATAACAGTGAAAAGATGGAAGAATGAAGAAGAAAATGTGAATATATGAACCAAACTACTTCAGGAACTTTGGCACACATATAGAGGAAATCTCACTAACAAGGAACCTCCAGCTTAACAAGATGATATGTTTTGACAACACTTGCATCAACAAAAGACAATAAATCAGTCAGTGTAATTCCTTAGAAACAAGCACTAAAGATAAATCATTTACCAATAGACAATATCAAAACAAGAGAGAAGGATAGCATGTAATAGTAGAATAAAAATTGATCATTAACCATTCAAGAGTCTTATATATGTACATACATAATCTCGAAATATTTTATAGTCTAAAAGAGTAATATGAGTCTCACAAAAACCACTCGAACCATCCTATGGATTCAGATTACATCTTAAATAGAAAATAATCATCAAAAGTCCCTCTTGGATTCCCCACCTAACTCCTACATTGGATTTTGAACCTGGGATAGGCATAGTAGCAAACAAACAAACCAATAATCTAACAAACTATTATATTTCAGGAGGTTGTTGGCAGTAATAAATACAATTGCAGGTAACTCATTGCATGAAGATTTAATGGAGCTAGATCTTAGGCACAAGTGTCCCTTGATGTCTAACTGATCTCTGAGGAGTTATTCAAACCTCTTCTGACATGTGGAAGCCCTCCTACATCTCAGATTCAAACTGATTGTCAAGTTTGCAGTGAGTGCATTGCGGATTGTTCCTATTTTAGCAGTTCACAGCGCCTTTCAGTAGGATGCGCTATGAACTTTCCTGAAGATGTCATTTTGCCTTCAAAAAATAGCAATTGATGCCAAATTTGTGAAAGAGGCCTTCAATCCTTTGTTAATGCATGCTACAACCTCTAAATCATGAAATTGACTTGTAAAAATATCATATGGGTATAATTATAGCAACATAAGACAAAAATACTCCTCCGGGTTATAAGCCTGCATATATAAGACACCATAGAAAAACTGATTATATTGATGCAGATATGATGCTTCATCTTCATCTCCTAGTGGCCACCCGAGCCAACATGTCCGGGTTCTTTTTTGCAATCTATTCCTTCAATTGTTGCACTTCCTCCTTAAACTTCTTGTTTTCAGCTTGATAAGCTCTATTCTACCTGTACACACTCTTCATTTTCCTATGCAGAGGTAAGGATCTCTTAGCCATGTGCTTTGCCTTTGCAACAATTTCTTCACACATATCTATTTTTTTCTTTAGTTGAATCCTCGCCTGCAAATTTTCATTTTTCAATTGTTCATTCTCAGCCCTTACATCTTTCAGCTGGCTCTTGAGCCTTTTAAAAGTGGGATCACTTTCATCAGAAGGAGACTTGATCTCAATAATTTCTATTGCCTTTTTAAGAGGCTTTGTTTTGAGTGTTCGTTGAGTTGGTGCTCTAGATGCACCCTCTTCCACAGAGACATGATGCCTTGTTGTTGATCTGGTGAATGGTCTTCTAGGCATAACAGATTCTGCAGCAACAGGTAAAGAAAAAACAAGTTTCTTTCCCTTCAGGTTCCTTTCTTTGCTAGAGGATGTCTCCATAGGTGAACACTTTGACATGGGAGAAGTTTCTTCATCAAGAGGTTGTGAAGGGCCTTCACCTATCTTATCAGTTGACTAAGATGAATTATCCTTTTTAACCATCTTCCTCCTTTTATTGGACTTTGTGTGCACAATATTTTCAACAGAGGTAGGTGTATCTCTCTTTGTTTGTGGTGTGTTGAAAACATCTGGCTGAAATCCCGATGCAACAAGGAAAGCATCCCAATCACTATTAGTCCTTTTTAGTTCTTCTAACACTAACAACTTGATCAAACCAGAATGGAAGACATTGGTATCCACCTTCTTGGACTTGGATTGAACTTTATCTGACATCTTCCCAAGGCTTTTGAGCAGATAGAAAGGTATATTCAAGGGATCTTTTCCAGTAAAATGCATCAATAGTCTAATATGGTATTATTAGACCATATTAAACCTACATTCACAAGTGAAATACCTATGAATGACTTTGAGCATCTTATCAAAATACTCCATCATATGATTTCTAGGCACTCCCTTGGATAGGTTATCTTCTTGATATTCAGGCTTTAAGAAATCCTTAGAAAATGTAGACTTTAGTGACATGGCCTTGAACCATTTTTCTCCCTGAACCAATATCTATGTAGTTGTAGAAATGGTTGTTTTGTAACCCCAAACTCCAATGTACCAACTTTGGTCTTTAACCCATTGAAATTCAATGAAAACTTCTTGGAAACCTCAGGGTATGCTCTCTGCATCTTCTCACAAAAATCTAGGGAGCCCACTCTCTGAAATGCCTCTCTGAAAAATGGATCCGAATTGAATAGTTTCATGTCATGGGGCTCATCCCTGACAATATCCCCTCATTTATGAATCTTATTCCCTTGTTGAGTTTCCATGACAGCTAAGTCAAAATCCCCCCTCTGATAACAGTTGCTACCAGAGTATGTGATGTAAACTGATGAATTTAGGGTTTTACTGCTTGATTTTGCAAAAATAGGGTTTGTTGGCAAAAGGATTTTATGCTAAAGAAACACTGCAGAAAATGAAATGACGTTGAAGCTAGGATATTGGAGGAAAATATGACAACCCAAAACTGGATGAAATCTCAAATAGACCAAACTTCAGAGAAATTGTGTAAAACAAGAGATTTGTAGTGCATCCAATTCACAACGCGGACAACTAGCAACAAGTGTAGTTCGCAACAAATATGAAGTTTGCAGCAAATGGAGTTATGGTTGCAAGAATAAGCTACAAGTTACCCTTTGACTAGAAAACATGTATCCTAGATCTGCATAAAGGTTTGAATGACAAGAATGTGCAAGCTAACCAAGCAAAGAGGAGTTCGCAGCATCAATTGTATAAACCAGTTTGTAGTGCTTAACAGTTCATAGCAATAATAGTTAGCAGCAATATGTAGTGATTACAAGAAGGAAATGTAAGTTTGCATTTGGATAATGAGAATAGGTAACCAAAGACTGCATGAAGGATTTAAACTGAGAAGGTATGAACTGATTAAGGAAAACCTTTAGTTTGCAGCGAATAGAAAACTTGCAACAACTAAGGTTTGATGATAATAAGTTTTCAAAGAGTGGAATTTGAACATCAAGAAAAACACCTAGTATATAAATCTCACTCCTTGTTGCAGAAAACCAAACCAATAGTCCTTTAATATTTTAATATGCCATCAACAGCTACAAGAGTGTTCGCAACGACAATCAGTTTGAAGCGCACTTACAGTTTGCAGCGAATTGAACCAGTCTGCAGCGCACTCTTTGCAAATGGAAATGAAGGTAAAAATAATAAAACCTCCTTTTGAAACTGACCCTTTGAAGATTATTGATGAGGAGATGGCACTAAAAACTAGAATCCATCATCAGACCTTTTGCGAAATCATAATCATGAAATATTTGGCGCATGCTCTATTTTTGAATTGATGTGAACTTTTAGGAGAGTTTGCAACACTTGCAAATTGACAACTGACAAGACACTTAAAAAGTTGGATAGATCTTTAAGACCTCTTGTACACTTTTTTTGGACATAACACCTGATGGTGACCCTTAAACTATGAAGATATGACCAAAAATTTCCCTCTTTTGCTAATGATGACAACCACCATCATGACACCAAGACCTTCATAAATGGACTCTAGTCACCATTTTAGACTTAAGAGAAAATAAAAACATGATTTATTTGACATGAAACATGACTCAAAACCTTTGAGAACATGACCCTATGAATCAAACCTACAAGCTTAAACAAATGATGTTGGATTACTGAGAGGGGGGGTGAATCAGTAATAGTGTAATTACAATCCTTTTTCTTCATATGTTATATCAATGTAGAATTATTATCCAATAATGAATAGTAATAAATAACAATCACACACATACACAGTACACCAGTGTTTTACGTGGAAACCCAAATCGAGACAAAACCACGGAATTTTTTTTATTATATGTCTTGAAGAATTACATTCATTGGAAGCACCAACTTCCTTTGTTTTCTAGCTACAACTGGAAGGAGACTCCAACCCCCTAGTTTCTCAGGCTACAACCTGAGGGAAGCTCCAACTCCCCAATTCTCTGGCTACAACCAGAAGGAGGCTACAACCCCCTATGTTCTTCGGCTACAACCAAAAGGTGGCTACAACCACCTGTCCTTTCCCCGTCCTGCCACCCTAAAGTAGAAGTAGAATGATGGAACCACTGTCACACTATCACTATGAGATATGCCACTGTAAACCTGTACCAATAAATCTGAACCATGCATCAACCATGCATCAACCTGTACCCCAACCTATAATGAACCTGTACCATAAACAAGTGCATCAACCATGCACCAACCTGTACCAAACAACCTATAATCAACCTGTACCATAAACAAGTGCTTCCAACCATGTACCAAATATGTACCAATCATGTGTCAACTACTCATCAACTATGACTCATCAATATGTACCAACGTCATCAACTATACACCTCATGTATGTGCCAACTCATCAACTACTTGTCTCAACCATGTACTCAACATGTACCTCAACCAAAATCCCTCATCAATTTCATCATCCAAATCTGATTTGTAGCTCTGTAATAGACCCGGTGTATATGATCACATTCCTACACACCTTCCTTAACTTTAACAATAAGAGACTAGCATTTTTATCAAACTTTTCTTTAGTCTCACATGCCTAGTTTTGGATTAGTCAACAACCCTAACTTGAAGTAATCATAACTTTGAACATGTAATGTATAAAGATCCAAAACTGATAAAAAAAATTATTCAGTGTGTTTTATGCAATTCCTCCAGGTGTCACTACTTGGAACCTCTCAGAAAAGGATTTATAGAAAAAATGGCATACCTTGCTGAATTTTGAATTATTCTAGAGAGCGACCTTGTAGAGTGTGCCCCGCACGAAATATTCATTGAATTGATTTGAAAATGTTACACAGCATACTAAAGAAGGTACCCTAACCAACACATTTTGTCTCACTGAATTTGGATCTGTTATGAAGAATTTATGACGTTTTTACCTGAAACACCTGTTTTTGACTAGTTTCAGGACTAGCCACAAACCCTATTTTCCACAGAGTGTAACTCCAAAAATAAAATGACCCACAAGATGATTTTTTTACCACAGATACTTGGGTATGTTTTCTCAATGGCGTATCAATTTCACGGTCTGAATCATTATAGAAAAAAAAATTATAGCGAAAATGGTGAGATGACCTGTAAATAACATACCTTAGAAAGCACCATCAAAACAATTTATCCTTCCTTGCATTTCGTCCTTCTTTTCTTCCCTTTCCCTCAGAAATTCGGCTTAGATATACTTGGTTACCTCAAAAACCTATAGATATTCAATATGCTCAAGTGTAATTAAAATGAGAGAGCCTTGCCTCTTATTTATACTCTCCAAGTAGCTTCCTTAAAAACATCTTCTAAGTCACTTAGCCCACTCTCCTTATTTTAGGGTTAACCCACTTCTAATTTATCCATTAAATTTATTATTGAAATAATTTATTTTGTATTCACTTTGAGTTATAATACACTCATCACTTCACTTGATTATTTACCTTTTAAAAACTCTTAAACCACTTTGACTACTTTGACCTTTTGGGGCTTCTGGATGACATATGAGGGTCCTCCAACTTCGTAAGGCTATAACTCTCAAACTGTGAGGAGTTATGTGACATTCCACATACCACCAGAAATGGAATGATATGTAATATCCATCTAGAATAGTATTACCTTCAAATATAGCAAAAATCATACCGTTATACATCAAACAACTTGGGTCCATTACCCAAACCTGGGTTCTCCAACTTCACATGGTCATAACTCTCTAACTGTGAGGCGTTATGTGACGTTCTACATACCACCAGAAATGGCATGAAAAGAGCTATCCATCTAGGATATTTTCCCTGACAAATTCATTGTCCTTCATCTCATTATTCCACAATTAAGCATGGGTTCTCTTACTCCGCAAAGCGTCTTCCCGTGAGGGCTTTCACCATAAGGGGACCACTTTGGAGTTCATCCATATTTACTTCTTATCAACTATGAAAAAAAAATAATGAGTCATATTTACATCAAACAATTTTGGGTCCATTACTCAAACCTTTGTGCTACAGGGCTTTCTTCAAGGGTTGACATCAATGACAACCAACCTTAATCAACAAATGACTCATACAAGAAGGATTGACCACATGGCTAACAAAGAATAATGCTATCCTTCTGAGACTAAACTAATAAAATTTAAAAATAAAAATAAAAATCTTGACTCCTGTATATCCTATGTGTTAACATCTGGCTCCACAGGGTATGGAGACCTCCATGTGAGGCTCCAAGAACATTGCAATTCTAGTGCCTTATCCATTGGGAATGGATTCATTGTTTAAAAAGAAACAAAAACTAACTAAACACACTGGTATTTACAATGGAATTAATCCACCCACAGCTTTAGTAAAAGTATTTTTTGAGAAAATTCTCATTGAATGGGCCACCAGAAATTTCAGCACCCTCCAAGTTTTGCAGCTTAAAAGTGTTACTGTGCAAGACTTCAAAAATATTAAAAGGGCCTACCCATAGAGCTTCAAACTTACCATGCTTTCCTTTATCATGCCTTTGAGCATCCCATTTGAGCACCAGGTCTTCAAGATAAAAATATTATTTCTTTACCTTCTTGTCAAAAACTTCTTTAATTTGTTTTTGATGATTTTTTGCTCTATCAAACAATTGATCTCTAGTTTGATGCACTTCCACAAGTTGATGCATCCTTCTTACCATGTCATATGGTTCCCCTTCTTGATCTTGAAGAAATTTTTCCACAGGTAAAGCTAATTGTGTAGGGAAAACAAATTTTGTTCCATAAACCAATTGGAATGGTGTGGTACCAATTGACCTCTTAGTTGTTACTCTGTCTTCCTAAAGGGAAAAATTCAACTTAGAATCCCATAAATTTTTATTTTCTTCCAAAAAAAATTTGATGATCTTCACTAGGCTCTTGTTGGAGGACTTTGTTAATCCATTAACTTGAGGGTAATATGGAGCGGAATGGATAAGTTGAATGCCAAATTTTTCACAAAACTTCACCAAAGGATCATCTTTGAAGGTTGTTGCATTATCAATGATGATTTTATTTGGGCAACCAAATCTAGATAGAATATATTCTAAGAAACTAATGATTAATTTGTGTGTTGCATTCCTAGTGGGAATGGATTCTATCCATTTGGCAAAGAAATCATTAGCAATCAAAATCCAACGGTGTTGACCACTAGAGGATGGATGAATTTCTCCAATAAAATATAATCCCCACTGTTGGAAAGGACCAGATACCAAAATTGGTTTCAGGGGAAAAGACTTGAGTTGTTGTTTACCTGATAATCTCTGGCATTTATCACATGTTATGATATTTTCACACATATTAGTGAATAAGTTAGTCCAGAAAAACCCAGCTCGAAGTATCGTGTATGTTTTGGTTCTCCATAAGTGTTGACCTCGACACAAACTCCCATGAAATTCAGTCATAATTTGCTTTGCCTCCTCGGGATCTAAACATCTTAATTGACTCCCAAAAGGATCCTTCCAATATAACATTTGATCAACAATGAAATACTTTACTGCCTTGAGTTTCATAGATATTACCTTATCCTTCTCAAGTCCAACAAGAGGCTGCAAATTCTACAAGAAATAAATGGCATCTTTGTACCAGCTGCATTTTTCCAACTTTGAGTTAATTTGCAGGATGTTGTTCTAAATTTTAGATTGTTGATTTACAGAGTTAGTGCCCATGAAATTCACTCTCAATGATTTACAATTTGATTCAGCTAGAAACCTAGTTAATCCTTGACCTTTTATCAATTTGGTGGGCTTCACCTCCAGATCAAACTCTAAAATCTTAGTAATCCACTTACTTCTTTTCCCATCAATATCAGGTTTAGTCAGAATTTATTTAACAAAACTTGAGGGAACATAAGAAAATATTTTTGAGTGAAGAGCTTTGACTAAATCTTAAGCTCGCTTTTCCATTATATCATACCTAACTTCAACATCTCTCAAAGCCCTACTGAAGAGGGAAATAGGTTGCTCCCTACCATCTAAATTCTTCTGAAGAAGGACAACAACTAGTGTATCATTAGAGGCAAAGTAAAAAATCAGAAATCCCTTTGAGTAATCAAGACTTATCAAAACATGGGCATCATCCAATGCTTTCTTTGTCTGCTCAAAATAACTCCTAGCTTTTGGTGTCCACTTGACTTCATTGCCTTTTCTCAACATGGCGGTTATAAATTTCACTAGCTCAACAAAGTTAGATATAAATCTCCTCAAAAGGTTTATTTTACCTAAGAAGGACTAAATTTCTTTCTTAGACCTTGGAATAGAAAGATTCTTGATAGCCTCTACCCTATTGGGGTCAATATTCACACCCTCAGTTGAGACAATGTGTCCTAGCAACTTACCCGCCTTCATGGAAA
Source organism: Picea engelmannii (assembly GCA_009831015.1). Taxonomy (NCBI): domain Eukaryota; kingdom Viridiplantae; phylum Streptophyta; class Pinopsida; order Pinales; family Pinaceae; genus Picea; species Picea engelmannii. The sequence goes on from ML792823.1 coordinate 186,275, forward strand.
AAAAAGATTATTTGGGATTTAGGGATAGACCATATGTTTTGCACTTCAAAAACACGTTTCTCAGATGATGGTAATGCTCTTGATCAGACTTGGAAAACAACGTAATGTCATCCAGATAGATAACCACAAACTTGCCTTTCTCCCCAATAAATGCAATGTCCATTGCGCGCTAGAAAGTTGTCATGCATTCATAATACCAAATGGCATCTTGGAATACATGAATGTACCCCATGGAGTGGTAAATTATTTCTTCTCTTTGTGCTCTGGCAACACAGAAATCTGATTGTATCCTGAAAACCCATCAATCATTGAAATCATCATTGAACTTGTCACCCTTTGCAAAATATGTTCCATCTTGGGTAAAGGGTAGTTGTCCTTTCTAGAACACCTATTTAGATTCTTGTAATCAACACAAATCCTGATCTCATGATTCTTCTTTGTGACAGGGACCAAATTAGCTACCCAATCATAATACCTCATAGGTATAATGATTTGAGCATCAAGCAGCTTCTTAACCTATTTCTCCATAATAGGAAATAGCATTGGATTAATCTTCCTGATCTTTTGTCTGAATGGATTAGTGTCATATTTTAAAGGTATCATATGCTCAATGATGCTGGTATCATAAGTCTTCAAGTCTTCATACTTCAATGAAAACACATCATAAAATTCTTTCAATAATTTGACATATTCATCCCTCTGATTTTCTGATAAACTCTTGGACAATTTAACATGTTTGGGCTCTTCTCCAGTGCCTAAATTACAGTCTATCAAGTCCACATTTTTTTTAGAACTACTAATTTTAAAAACAACATCATTATTATCACATAGTCTCTCTAAAGGAACCATCCCCTTAGGAATGTGGTTACCAGACAATTGAACAATTTTATGATCTGCAATTTTGTTCAAAAATTTATCAACATGCAGATTCTAACCATCATCTGAATTTTGGTCAATATGGAGGGCAGAAAATTCATCCATTGTTTCTAAAAACCTATTTAATTCTTCATCATCTTCAAAAACCTTCCAGTGCTTGACATTGTCAATAATGGCAGGCCTTTATTTTATCTCAACATCATATTTGATCTTGGAAGGCAGGGGAACTTTGAAATTACTTGCAAAAACAGCCAATGAATCAGCTATTGAATTAGCGCTCCTAGGAATGTAAGAAATTTTGAATGCTGAGAAGAATTTATCTACAAGATCCTAAAATTCGTTTATGTAGGCCCTTAACCTAATATGCTTAGTCCGATAGATGTTTTTACCTATTGCACAATCAGCTCAGCATCACCAAATATTGTTAGACCCTCAATCTCCATGTCCCTTGCAATCCTGAGCCTCATATTATGCAATATTATTTGTCACCTCAGAATCAAGTTTGAATGACAAGGTTATGACTTCTTTGGAGGGAGAGATGAAGACTATTCCTGCACCAGCCCCATCTTTAGAATATGCACCATCAAAATACATCTTCCACAACTTAACACCTTGTCCAGTTATTTCACATTTTGTTGATGGCTGATTTTTTATCTCTAAGGGTGGATGAGGGGAATCAATAAGACGAAGAATACTAGACCCCAAATCAGTATCAACAACATAGATGGGATCATTTGTAGGATTGTTCTCATCACTATTGATATAGGCCAGTTGAGCTTCTCTATATGGTCTCTTGTGCTCACCCCCAAACATTGGTATTGTAGCATAAGAAATATCCATTTGTAAAGTTCCTCCTAACCTCTTGATCCATGATCTAGACAGCAACATCCCAAATTTGGGGGGTACATCTGCAACTACAATTTCCATGACCATGTTTTTCATAGGTAGTTGGAAAAGTGTGACAACTAGATCTTTAATAACCCCAAGACACTTTACTTTCCTTAAGTTAAAAGAGTACATGTCATGATAATTTTTAGTGATTTCCAAGCCCAATTCATCCATGACAGCCTTAGGAATCAGATTATGGGATGCGCTAGAATCCATAAGACAATTGTGAAATATCTTGTCATGCACATTCAAAGAAGTGTAAAATGGAGGATAAGAATCATCTCTACCTTCCACCATGGGCCCCAATACTAGTGCAGGCTTCTCATCTTGTAAATTGATAGAATCTAAGAGAGCTAGATGAGATATGGGATGCAGAACCTTCAAAAAGGATTTTTTGAACCCTTCATTTTTTACTAGCTCAAGCAAGGGAACATGAATCTTAATTTTTTGAATTCCATGCTCAAAATTGAAATTAGACTGAGATTTTTCAGCATCTTTCACTTCATGTGCGGGTGCTTTTATCACTAGTTGTTTGTTTTGTCCTTCTGTTTATTTGGAAGGGGTTGTTTTCACGGGAACATTTGTCTTTTTGGACTGAGGGGATGTAGTTTTTGTCTCAACATTCTATTTAGATCTCAAGTTATAGTTTTTCTGACCTTTTGTCTTGTAAAATTGATCTTGTTGAGCCAATTCATCTATCTGGTTACACATCAAGTAATCCTCATACTCACTTTGAGTAATATGAGGTGAGGCATATTTATCTGTAACACAATGAATCTATGGTTCTCCTCCTTCCATCTCTTTTGCTTCATTTTCTTCCTAAAATAAATTATTTTGGAAAGGGGCTTGAACTCTTTGATCTTCATTGTTCCTACAGTATCTCTGCAAAACTTGAGGTGGATTATTTTTCCTTCTAAATTGGTTTATGTTTCCAAATTCTTGAGGATTTCTATTGGTTTGTCTCCCTTCAAGTTTTAAACTCTCCATCTCTGCAGATAATGACTTTACCGACTTGGTTAACTCATCAATCTTTGGATCTATACCTGAAGTATCTGAACGAGAAGATTTTGTTTTTTGTTTTCTCCTCTCCCTATCAGCTTTGCCCCTCAACTTGTATGTTGCTAGTATATTTGATTCAACTTCCAGGGAAGCATATTGCATATGATCCAATGTTTCAAACCTTCTTTCTCTCAATAAAAGATAGAACTTTGGGTCAAAATCACTTGCATAAGTTATTTTTTCAAAAGTCTCAGTGGGCTTAATATCAGTAGGTATCTTATTGTACATTTTGTTGAACCTTTTATAAAAGTCAAGCACAAATTCACCCTCTTTCCTTTTGAGAGCCCCAAATTTTGTAATATAGTACAAAAAATGTTTCTTTTCACCCCAATGCCTTAAGAAAGCATCATCCAGGGCCTCAATTTTAGCTATTGATCCTGGGAGTAAACTTCTAAAAAACTTCATGGTTTCCCCATCTAGTCTTTGCACAAAGATCCTCATCCAAACATCTTCATTTTCAATGTTCATGTTATTTGCATAGTTGTAAAAGGTAGAAAGATGTTCTTTTGCAGTGATATCTTCTTCTCCAATGAATTTGGGCATGTACTTAAGGTAATCTCCAACTGGGAGAGAATTCATGGGTTGAGAAAGCACTAATGGTACATACCTAGTAGCCACAATGGCATCCATTATGTTTAGAGGTGGATTCACTCCTGCCATATTAGGAGAAAGAGATGTATGGCTCTTAGGAGTTGTTGGTGAGGCTACAACAGAGGAACTAGAAGACAGAGTAGAATGAGGAGAAGAATCTTGTGACTTTGGTGATCGTACTGGAGTTTGAGCAGAGGATAGAAATTGTTATGTTTCATCTTGAAAACTTTTAGGCAAATCAACACTTAAACATCAAGAAAAGGGGATACCCATTCCACCCACTCTAATCCTTCCTCAACATTTTCAAATACATATTCTTTTTAGACACAACGAGTAATGGAATTTCATAAGTCTCAAAGCTATCTTCTTCTAATCTAGGAAGAGGAAAAATAATTTCACTAAAAATATTCTATTTCAAGACTTTAGAAGATTCAGACTTGACAGGGATTGGGCCAATATTTGATGTTTCTATTGAGGTATTCTCAGGGAAGGAAGTTCGTTTTCCATTAAATTTAATGAACTTGAGTAAATTAGTATATGGGGATCCTAAAATTGGGAAATCTTCTAAACTTTCAAGTCTAAACCATTTAACAAATTCAAATGATGCGAGGAAATCAAAACTTCCAAGGCTCTTCTCTTTCAAATCAGGAGAAAGATGTGTATGTTCAAGAGGATGACATGCTAGTTGGAATTTTATAGGGTTTTGAACCTCAGGTAAATGAACAGATTTAGAAATAACAACTAGTGAATGAAAGACAAACTCAGGTAGGTTCCCAGTAGTACCTTAATATTTAGAAGATGAGGCTCCTTGCAAATAATTTCCCTTCTTTATGATTTGCATTGAATCTGGTATAGGTGTGGCCAGAGTTGAATGTGGATTAGCTCTCATTCTTCTTCTCTTAGGAGCCATAGATTAATCTAGAGTCGCTAGGTGCACTATGCAATCTCGTTTGTTACTGGCTTGCGTACACCATCAAAACCAATAGTATCCTTGTCGTATAGCCCAGGGAAATATCTTCAATTTCGCCTCCCCGACAACGGCGCTAGAAATATTAAAACTAGAAGTCTCACCTAGAATTATATAGGTGTGAGCCTAATACCCATCAGATTTTATAGTTTGTAAAAGATAATATTTTCAGTTTTAGGTGTAGTGAATGGATGAGAAACTCAGTTCAAGGTATCAACACAAAAATATCCATAAAACATACTTTAGCAAGAAAGGCTTGAACAATATCTAATCAGTTTATAGGATAACAGTGAAAATATGGAAGAATGAAGAAGAAAATGTGAATATATGAACCAAACTACTTCAGGTACTTTGGCACACATATAGAGGAAAACTCACTAACAAGGAACCTCCAGGTTAACAAGATGATGTGTTTTGAAAACACTTGCATCAACAAAAGACAGTAAATCAGTTACTGTAATTCCATAGAAACAAGCACTAAAGATAAATCATTTACCATTAGACAATATCAAAACAAGAGAGAAGGATATCATGTAATATTAGAAGAAAAATTGATCATTAACCATTCAAGAGTCTTAAAATGTACATACATCATCTAGAAATATTTTACATTCTGAAAGAGTAATATGAGTCTCACAAAAACCACTCGAACCCTCTTATGGAGTCAAATTACATATTAAATAGAAAATAATCATCAAAATTCCCTCTAGGGCTTGCCACCTAACTCCTAAACTAGATTTTTCACCTGGGTGAGGCATGGAAACAAACAAACAAACCAATCATCTAATCAACTGCTAGATTTCAGGAGGTTTTTGGCAGTAATAAATACAATTGCATCCAACACATTGCATGAATATTTAGTGGAGCTAGATATTAGGCACAAGTGTCCCTTGATGTCTAACTTATCTTTGAAGAGTTATTCCAACCTCTTCTGATAGGTGGAATCCCTCCTACAACTCGAATTCAAACTAACTGTCAAGTTCACAGCAAGTGCACTGCAAACTGTTCCAATTTTAGCAACTCACAGTGCCTTTCAGTAGGATGCACTGCAAACTTTCCTGAAGATGTCATTTTACCTTCAAAACATAGAAACTGATGCCAAAATTGTGCAAGAATCCTTAAAACCTTTGTTAATTCCTGCTACAACCTCTAAATCATGAAATTGACTTGTAAAAATAGAATATGGGCATAATTATAGAAGCATAAGATAAAAATACTCCTTAGGGTTATAAGCCTGCATATATAAGACACCATAGAAAAACTGATTATATTGATGCAGATATGATGATTCATCTTCATCTCCTAGTGGCCACCCGAGCCAACATGTCCAGGTTCTTTTTTGCAATATGTTCCTTCAACTGTTGCACTTCCTCCTTCAACTTCTTGTTTTCATCTTGATAAGCTCTATTTTTTCTGTACGCACTCTTCATTTTCCTATGCAGAGGTAAGGATCTCTTAGCCATGTGTTTTTCCTTTGCAACAGTTTCTTCACACATATCTATATTTTTCTTTAGTTGAATCCTGGCATGTAGATTTTCCTTTCTCAATTGTTCATTCTCATCCCTTACATATTTCAGTTGTCTCCTGAGCCTTTTGAAAGTGGTATCACTTTCATTAGAAGGAGACTTGATTTCAATAATTTCTACTAGATTTTTAAGAGGCTTGGTTTTGACTGTTTGTTGAGTTGGTGTGTTGGATGCACCCTTTTCCATAGATATATGCTACCTTGTTGTTGATCTGGTGAATGGTATTCTAGGCATAACATATTCTGCAGCGACAGGTGGAGAAAAAACAAGTTTCTTTCCTTTCTAATTCCTTGCTTTGCTAGAGAATGTCTCCATAGGTGAACACTCTTCCATAGGAGAAGTTTCTTTGTCAAGAGGTTGTGAATGGATTTCACCTATAGTATAAGTTGACTGATATGAATTATCCTTTTTAACCATATTCCTCCTTTTAGTGGACTCTATGTGCACAATAATTTAAACAGAGGTAGGTGTCTCTCTCTTTGTTTGTGGTGTGTTGACAACATCTGGCTGAAAGCCTAATGCAACAAGGAAAGCATCCCAATCACTATTAGTATTTTTTAGTTCTTCTAACACTAGCATCTTGATTAGACCAGAATGGAAGACGTTGGTATCCACATGCTTAGACTTGGCTTGAAATTTATCTGACATCTTCCCAAGGCTTCTGAGCAGATAGAAATGTAGATTCAAGGGCTATTTTCCAGTAAAATGCATCAATAGTCTAATATGGTATTGATAGACCATATTAAACCTACCTTCACAAGTGAAATACCTATGAATAAATTTGATAATATTATCAAAATACTCCATCATGTGATTTCTAGGCACTCCCTTGGATAGTTTATCTTCTTTATATTCAATATTTAAGAAATCCTTATAAAATGCAGACTTCAGTCACATGGCCTTGAACAATTTTTCTCCCTGAACTGGTATCTTTGTAGTTGTCGAGATGGACTACTTTGTAACCTCAAACTCCAGTGTACCAAATTTGGTCTTTAAACCATTGAAATTCAATTAAAACTGCTTAGCAACCTCAGGGTGTCCTCTCTGCATATTCTCACAAAAAGCTAGGCAACCCACTCTCTGAAATGCCTCTCTGAAAAATGGATATGAATTGAATAGTTGCAGGTCATCGGTCTCAGCCCTGACAATCTTCCATACTTTATGAATCGTGTTCCCTTGTTGAGTGTCCATGACATCTAAGTCAATCTCCCCCCTCACGACCTCCCCCCCACCCCCCGATGATAACAATTGTTACCATAGTATGTGATGGAAAGTGATGAATTTAGGGTTTTACTGCTTGATTTTGCAAAAACGGGGTTTGTTGGAAAAAGGATTTTATGCTAAAGCAACACTGAAGAAACTTAAATAAGATTGGAGCTAGGATATTGGAGGAAATTATGACAACCCAAAATAGGATGAAATCTCAAATAGAACAAACTTCGGAGCAACGGTGTAAAACAGGGGATTCGTAACGCATCTAGTTCGCAGCGCAGACAGCTAGCAACAAGTTTAGTTCGCAGTGAATAGGAAGTTTGCAGTAAATGGAGTTATGGTTGCAAGAATAAGCTGCAAGTTACCCTTTGACTAGAAAACATGTATCATGGATCTGCATAAAGGTTTGAAGGACAAGAATGTGCAAGTTAACCAAGAAAAGAGGAGTTCGCAACACCAATTGTATAAACCAGTTTGCAGCACTTAATTGTTTGTAGCAATAACAGTTAGCAGCAGTATACAGTAATTACAAGAAGGAAATGAAAGATTGCATTTGGATAGTGAGAACAGGTAACCAAATTGATCTGAAATCGGATCCAGAAACCTGATAGGGCTTGAAAAATGCTCAAAAATGAAAGTGCTTGGAATGTGACAAACCCTATGCCATTGTGTCTGTCTCGTCTTCCTGATTCCGGTGGTATATTTACTTTGTCAAATGGGCTCCGTATGGAGAAGATATCGCGTTCTGTCCGAAAAGTCAAACAGGGAAAAAAATTGATGAATGTGCAATCCGTACAGTCTGTACGGATGTTGACGTGGCATGTTAGTACAGTGACACGTGGTAGGTCCATACAGCGACACATGGCAGGTCCATACAGGTGACACGTGGCAACTCTAGGAAGCAACACATGTCAGGCAGTTTTGGTCAATTTGGCATACGGTTGGACGTATCCGAAGGTGACATGTGTCACCACTGAAAGGGTGACACGTGGCACGGGTGACATCATCAAGTGACATGGCAGGGCTGATGTGGCAGGTGACAAGGCAGTACGGATAGTTGACGTGGCAGGCGACGTGGGCGAATCATCAGTTGACGCGTGGCATTCACCGGTTGGTTGGAAAGGTGCCACGTGGCCCAGTCGTGGGCTGCCACGTGGCACCGTATGATTGGTTATTGGTTTATTGTAAAATTTGGCATGGCCGGGGGTCGAACCCGCGACCTCCCGGTGGGCAGAGGACTGGCGGGGCTGGGCTAACCGCCCACCCCCACGGTGGTGCTTGTAAACATAATGGAAAACATTGTATTTAAATTTAATCAATGGTATAAGCCGTGGGGGAAAGGGTCGGGGCTTAGCCCCAGCCCTCGGTGTATTACATGTAACCACGCCACATAGATGGGAGCGCCAACCACCAAACGGAATGTGCGGGGTAAGTTACCAACGATCATATGACCGTTCCACTAAAACCGGGAGCTAGCGCCAATAAGGGGGGGCCAGCACATGGCGCGTGGCCACATGGCCCCCCATACGACCAAGAATCCAGGGACGCACGTGCATGCAGGGGGCTTATGCCCAAATTAATTCTATTTTGGGGTTTTTTGCCTATAGTTTGGGTTTTTATGATTAAATATGCCTATTTTTAATTGATTCTCTCCATTTTTGGGGGATATTGGCTATTTTTGGAGCCCAAATTCTTGGAGGAAGTTGGAGCTGAGCAACCAACTTCAAGCCTATATAAACCAAGCCTGTTTGAGGCCATGAGCAGTCAGTCAGAGCAGAGTTAGGCTGAAGAAAAGCCAATCCAAAGTCAGTTTGATGCAGAGAAGCTTTTGAGGAGGAGACGTTGTTGGATCATTTCTGGGAGCTTCGAACGTCCGTTTTGCATGTCGTTTTCTTTGCAAGGTTCTAGAGATCTGGGAGAACAAGACCAGATCAGTATTGTATCCATTTGGCATTGCAGCAATGTACTTTTGAGCATTTGAACAGAAATAAAGAAGCCTCCCCCATAGAAAAAAGGCCCAGAGACGTAGGCAAAAGTTGTGCCAAACTCCGTTATCAATCTGCGTGTTATGGTTTGTTGTTTATATTTTCATTTCAGATATGCATATGTGTATATGGTTGTTATAATTCTTCTTCTTTCCTCATTCTTTCACTAAGTTTCTCAAATGGTTAATTAACACATGCAAAATTAAAACTCAACCATAGTCATTTAAAAGATCCTACGGATCAAGTGGTATCAGAGCTAGTTGACATTTGGATTTGAGTTTTGCATGTTAACCAGGGAAAAGCTACAGCGTGGTGAAGGCGAGCTTGTTGCAAAGAATCCATTAATTGGATTGAAAAAGAGAGCTTCTCAAAGCGAGAAGATGGCATCGGAAGAAGGGATTTCTCAAGAAGATAAAGAATTCCGGAAAACATTCCATGCTATGTCGGAGATGGTGACAGTTTTGTACGAAGATTATTTAGAACGGAAACGACCAGTTTTGGGTAATTCTTCAGAAGGCAAAAGTGAAGAGGAAGAGGACCATCCTCACATTCCTCCTTCACCTCCATCAACACCTCCTTCTTCTTCTTCTTCTTCAAGTTCAAGTTCAAGTTCTAAATCTAATGAGAAGAAAAATGTTCATAAGAATAAACATGAAATGCCATTGTTAAAACTTGATGTAAAATTTGAGTTGCCCATATATGATGGTGAAGTAAATGCA
>ML792823.1:196688-209418 GCA_009831015.1 Picea engelmannii
TGGATCTCAATCTAATCTAATCTCAGAAGAATTGGTTAAGAAATTGGGGTTAAAAACACAAACTCATCATAAGCCTTACACACTTAAATGGATAAGTAATCATCATCAGATGCACATAACAAAGCAGTGCACAATCAAATTTGGAATTTCATCTAAGTATGTGGACGAAGTAACTTGTGATGTTGTGTCGTTAAAAGAATGTGGAATGGTCTTAGGTAGTCCATATTTATATGATCGTAAGGCAATCTTCTATAGAACAAAGAATCAATGTCAATTCACTAAAGAAGGTCATGATTTTGTGGTGCATACTCATCGTGTTAAAGCAAGTAAAACACTTCAAACAAGGGAACAATTAACGAAGGCAGTGCAAGTAAGCAACAAACCACTAATTGTTTCACATGAAGTAATAGATCTTAAGCAAGAACAAGATATGGTTGTTGAATGGAAAATCAATCATAAGTTGCTTCAAGATAAGCTCATGTCGTGCAGATATTTCAAGTATATCAGTTCATTTGCAGTCGTCTTTTTGATGCTTTCATTAGCAATGTTTTCTACATGGATGATAGTGGCTTCAGTAAGATGTAACAGGGTTGCAATGGCTAATAATATATTGTCATTTGTCATGATTGTGTTACAGTTGATCTTGATGAGACAGGTGCACAGGACAGAGTTCAAAGACAGAGAGCAAGTCGGGTGGCCTATCCCAAGATTGTTGACTGGTCAGTAACCTTTTGGGGACCAAAAGGTCTTTTTGTGGGGAGGTGTGATCCGAAATCGGATCCAGAAGCCTGATAGGGTTTGAAAAATGCTCAAAAATGAAAGTGCTCGGAATGCGACGAAACCTATGCCATTGCGTCCGTCTCGTCTTCCTGATTCCAGTGGTATATTTATTTTGTCAAATGGGCTCCGTATGGAGAAGATATCGCGTTCTGTCCGAAAAGTCAAACATGTAAAAAAATTGATGACTGTGCAGTTCGTACAGTCTGTATGGACGCTGACGTGGCATGTCCGTATAGTGACACGTGGCAGGTCTGTACAGTGACACATGGTAGGTCCGTACAGGTGACACATGGCAGCTCCAGGAAGTGACATGTGTCAGGCAGTTTTGGTCGATTTGGCGGACGGTTGGACGTATCTGAAGGTGACACGTGTCACCACTGAAAGGGTGACACATGGCATGGGTGACGTCATCAAGTGATGTGGCAGGGATGACGCGACAGGTGACAAGGAAGTACGGATAGTTTACGTGGCAGGCGACGTGGGCGAATCATCAGTTGACGCATGGCATTCACCGGTTGGTTGGAAAGGTGCCACGTGGCCCAGTCGTGGGCTGCCACGTGGAACCGTATGATTGGTTATTGGTTTATTGTAAAATTTGGCATGGCCGGAGGTCGAACCCGCGACCTCTCAGTGGGAAGAGGACTGGCGGGGCTGGGCTAACCGCCCGCCCCCATGGTGGTGCTTGTAAACATAACGGAAAACATTGTATTTAAATGTAATCAATGGTATAAGCCACGGGGGAAAGGGTCGGGGCTTAGCCCCAACCCTCGGTGTATTACATGTAACCACGCCACATAGACGGGAGCGCCAACCACCAAACGGAACGCGCGGGGTAAGTTACCAACGGTCATATGACCGTTCCACTAAACCGGGAGCCAGCGCCAATAAGGGGGGGCCAGCGCATGGCGCGTGGCCACATGGCCCCCCATACGACCAAGAATCCAAGGACGTGCGTGCATGCAGGGGGCTTATGCCCGAATTAATTCTATTTTGGGGTTTTTTGCCTATAGTTTGGGTTTTTATGATTAAATATGCCTATTTTTAATTGATTCTCTCCATTTTTGGGGGATATTGGCTATTTTTGGAGCCCAAATTCTTGGAGGAAGTTGGAGATGAGAAACCAAATTCAAGCCTATAAAAACCAGGCCTGTTTGAGGCCATGAGAAGTCAGTCAGAGCAGAGTTATGCTGAAGAAAAGCCAAGCCAAAGTTAGTTTGATGTAGAGAAGCTTTTGAGGAGGAGACGTTGTCGGATCATTTCTGGGAGCGCCGGACATCCGTTTTGCGTGTCATTTTCTTTGCAAGGTTCTAGAGATCTGGGAGAACAAGACCAGATTAGTCTTGTAGCCATTTGGCATTGCAGCGATGTACTTTTGAGCATTTGAACAGAAATAAAGAAGCCTCCCCCACAGAGAAAAGGCCCGGAGACGTAGGCAAAATTTGTGTTGAACTCCGTTATCAATATGTGTGTTATGGTTTGTTGTTTATATTTTCATTTCAGATCTGCATATGTGTATATGGCTGTTATAATTCTTCTTCTTTCCTCATTCTTTCACTAAGTTTCTCAAATGGTTAATCAACACATGCAAAATTAAAACTCAACCATAGTCATTTAAAAGATCCTACGGATCACAAATATTGCGTGAAGGCTTTAAAATGAGAAGGTATGAACTGATTAAGGAAAACCTATAGTTTGCAGTGAGTAGAAAACTTGCAGCAACTAGGGCTTGATGATAATAAGTTTTTAGACAATGGAATTTGAACATTAAGCAAAGTACCTAGTATATAAATCTCAGTCCTTGTTGTAGAAAACCAAACCAACAGTTCTTTAATCTTTTAATCCACCATCAACCTCTACACGAGAGTTCGCAATGCCAAGAGTATGGAATGACAATCATTTTGCAGCGCACTTACAGTTCACAGTTAATTGAACCAGTCTGCAGCGCACTTACAGTTCACAGTTAATTGAACCAGTCTGCAGCGCACTCTTTGCAAATGGAAATGAAGGTAAAAATGATAAAACCTCCTTTTGAAACCGACCCTTTGAAGATGATTGATGAGGAGATGGTGTTGAAAACTAGAATCCATTATCAAACCTTTTGCAAAATCATAATCATGAAATATTTGGTGCATGATCTATTTTTGAATTGCTGTGAATTTTTAGGAGAGTTTGCAACACATGTGATTTGACAACTGACAAAACACTTAAATGGATGGATAGATCTTTAAGACCTCTTGTACACTTATTTTGGACATAACACTTGATGGTGAGTCTTAAACTATGTAGATATGATCAAAATTTTCCCTCTTTCTCTAATGATGACAACCACCATCATGACACCAAGACTTTCATAAATGGACTCTGATAAGCTTTCTAGACTTAAGAGAAAATCAAAACATGATTTATTTGATATGAAACATAAGTCAAAACCTTTGAGAACATGACCCTATGACTCAAACCTACAACCTTAAACAAAGGTCTCATACAAGAAGGACTGACCACATGGCTGACAAAGAATAATGGTATCCTTCTGAGACTAAACTAACAAAATTTAAAAAAAAATTGAAAAACCTTGACTCTTGTTATGTGTTAACACGGTGGGTGAAAATTGCAACGAGAAACATTTCTAGAGTCCACATAATTCATTTAGAACAAATTGGACATATTGACGTTGACTTATGTCCATGAGTCTTCAGTCGAATTCATTCTTCCTCCAAAGGGTTGGAATTTCTATGATCGATGGTATTCATGGAGGAATATTCTATGAATTGAGAATAGTATTTTCCGCACAATTATAGTGACCCCGATCTGCAAGGGGGGTGAGAGATCACAAGAAATTGTGCCCACAAACATATCGCGAGCATCACTTCCAAATTTGATGAGCAACCACAGGTAAAAATAATAATGGGAAGGAGTTGCAAGTGCCATTTTGCAATCCTCTTGTCGTTTGTTCCCATGATCGTTCAAGCGAACCTTCTTTTCTAATCCTTATACAAGTTCAATAGAAGTCAATGGTACAAGAAGTGCATTGTTCAGTTGGTTGCTTTCATTCATTTTCATATGTCAACTACGCAAGCAATTTGGTCGATTTTTGTAGTCGATTCGCTCCAGCGAAGTCGACTATGTATGCATGGTAGTTGATCTTATTGTTCACTAATTCAGATGAAATCACAAGCAAGGATATTTGAACATTGTATGTGTTCTTCAGTTACAGATCAAGCAACTAAAAATCTATGGTTGTAAATAAAATAAAATAATCTTCTCATTATTATGGAGGTCATTCACACACAATCATAGTATTAATATCATGCATTTTACAACAACATCACAGTCTTCAAGATTATTTCAATTCTCTCTTATCTTATTTGCAGAATTCTTGATTCTCCATCTCTTTCACGAACATTTATTCTTATATCTACATCATTTCCATGAGTTGATCGATCCTCTTATCTCTCCATCAGGTTCAAACCACCCCCATCCATTATTGTTCTCACCCATCCAGAGGAAGGAGGAAACCGCGCCAATGTTGTAATCGTGTATACTACAACGAAATTCATAGAGAGGCTACTTTTAAGCACCACAAACTTACTCACAAATGAAGAGAGTAATTGGGAAGTTTAACCAATCCATCATTTATTCCTTATTCATGAGTATAAATACATAGGGTAAATGGTTGGAGTGGTTGTACTGGCTCAAACTAATCATTAGTTTAGTTCTTTAATTCATTTACCATTTGTTACATGTCTTTACTTGGATTTATCCTCTTTATTACATACATTTATATATATTAACTCTAATGTATGATGACAAGGGCTTAAAATCCCCTACAACATCTAATGTATGATGATTGGCTCGAAAGAATTATTGAAGATTATATTTCAGAACAATCCATTGAAGATCGTACGTCCCTCGACAAAATAAAAGAAAAATTCTACATTGAATTGCACGATGGATTTTTTTGCACGGTTCCAACACTTCTTCATAAATTCCTCCTCAACAAGGGAGTCGGTGATATAGTTGAATATTGACCAATATTAGGCACATCATTACCAAATAGAAACTTCCAATAAAGAGATGAAAAGTGGGAAGCATTTCTTGATGCAAAGTGCAAAGATACAAGAGAAGTATGGGATTACTTCTTGAAGAAATAAATATGGCCAACACTCCCGACTTAGAGTAAGTTGGGTCGCCAATGGGGGTTCGGTCGAGATTGTGATATGCCATAAAAAAAGAAGTAGTTTTTCCCAAGCCTAAATGTCGTCAAGAGGGAAGCAATCCCATAAGAAATTCACGGATATCCAAAAAATAGAACAGGATAAAAGACAACAGAAAAGAGAAGAACTTTGTAACCAGTGGAACAACAAAAAGTCGAATAGAAAGATGTCCAGGGAGGGTCATCTTGATAGATCACGTGAGTAGTCTGAGTTAGACAGAGATCGACTAGAGTTTCCAACTAGAGCAGTCGCGGCGACACCCGACAGAAATAGCGACGCACAGTTGAACATCCATCAATCGGTCGATGAACTGGAAAGTATGGATTACAAAGAGTTTGGACCAGCTTTACGTATGTCTCTCGAACCAGAAACTAGTCCACGGATAATAGAATTTTTCCAACAAACGTTATATATCGATGATCAATCTGTAAGATTATGGTACAGAATGGATGATCAAGGAAATCTACGAGATGCATTGATTTTCGAGCCATAGAGAAATGAAGTCGACAATATGATTATCCAAATCAAGGACCTCACTGACTCGAACTGCCTGCCACATAAAATCTCGAGACAAGAAATTAACTATAGTCTGGAAGCGATAGAACCTTTGGAACGATGGTTAGTCGAATATAAAGATCAAAGTTCTCAAACTGAGGATGTGTTTTCTGTACTCAAGAAGAAACAACTATTCTTTGAGTATCATCCATTGTCAGATGAAGAAAAAAATTGACCAGAAGATTCGACAGCTCAGTCGAAAGCAGTAGTCGCTCAAACACCAAGAAAACCAAGCATTCCTACCAAGAAATTTGAAATGGTATTCAACCACATCCCCATTTAGAAAAGAGAGGAGGACCCAAAATTCCATTGGTTCCTATGTGAAAATTTTGGGATGCAGTTGATATTAAAGACGAGGATAAGCAAATGGCTCAATTCAGAGTTGTGTTGCACCACCGCACCTTAACATGATTCATGAACTACACGGAAAACCAAACTCATTCAAAGGCAGAAATAAAGAATAGTTTTTTAACATTCTTTAAAATTCAGGACATCACACATCTGGCAGCTCAAAATTTAAAAGAAATAAAGAAAAGACCAGGTGATTCAATAAGAGAATATGAAAAGATATTAAAATATCTCCTAAGTCAAATCCCAACGACGATTGATCAGAACTTTCTAGTTCAGTGGTATGTAGTTAAGATACTACCAAGAATCCAATCTCCACTACACTTATACGAGATAACGAACTATGAAGACACGCTACAGAAGGTACAGCAAGTCGAGTCGGATGACGATAACCCATCGACTTCCTCAACGATGGAGAGACTTGAGGAAAAAATAGAACATTTTCAACAAACAATCAAAAACATATCTATACGATGCAATGAAATATGGTGCACCACATGCACTAGGGACAAAGACACAAAGGATAATTCCCCCCTAAATGAGCGAACACAAAAAACATACATCCACCGAGTAACGGTCTAGAAATATTGTAATATATCTAAATGCCTAATTGATCATAGCATACAAGATTGCCCACATAATATAAAAAACATGAAGTGGTGCCACATATATAAAGTTTACGATCATCGAACATCAGAACGCCATCTAAACGTTAGAAATCAGAATAATATACGAACATTCTACCACACAGAAACCACCAACCAAGAAAAAAACTACGGTCAAAGAGATGATTACTATGGTGGTCGTGGTCGAGGTCGAGGAGGCCGACGCAGATTTGGTGGTTGAGGTCAAGGTCGTGGACGACTATATTGTTTTAACTGCTAGAAAAATTATCACGACGATGCATATTTTCCTATAAAAGACAGGATTGATCTAAAATTTTGCAACATATGCAGCATTGGAGATCACTCTTTAGAATACTTCCCAATAGTACTCGACAAAATTATACCAAGAAAAACTATGAATCTACTACATACAGTATCCAAGGAAGAGGTGAGGAACTCCAAAAACTTACATATTTTTACAAGGTCGAGCGCAGGACGAGATATTCACACTCCACCGCAAAATTACCAAAGAAAGAAGGATAACAACTTCCCAAACCCAGATAAAGAAGAGAAAATCATGAGAGAAGCTCTTAAATTCTTTAAGAATTCCACAGAATATCA
The DNA here is from genome assembly GCA_009831015.1 of Picea engelmannii. NCBI lineage: Eukaryota > Viridiplantae > Streptophyta > Pinopsida > Pinales > Pinaceae > Picea > Picea engelmannii. Next base: position 203,812 of record ML792823.1, read on the forward strand.
ACAAAATCCAAAAAGTCAAAATGAAAAAACCATCCAGGAATTTTTGCAACTAATCAAAGAAAAAAATTTGATAGGTAGGTTGTTGGACCTACTCAACATACTGCGAGAATACAAAGATGGTCAGAAAACGAAAAAGGATGCAAATCATCTCTCTTATGACAAGACAGATTATGATCCATGAGTCAACTTGGAGATCGAGGGAATGATCATCAATTAGGTGGTCTTTGATTTTGGTTCGTAAGTCAATATTTTACCACGAGAAACATGGGTACGAATGGGACGACCCAACCTAGCACCCACATTGAATTATCTTAAATTAGTCGATCATAGATTAATAGAACCAATTGGAATACTGAGAAATGTCAACACTCAAATTATGGGAATATTGACTTCGGTCGACTTTGCCGTGATCAACCTTGTCGAAGGAATTCCAACATATGCATCTCTTGGCGGTCGGCCATGGGGTCGATGAATGAAAGCAATTATCTCCCTGGAAAGAGATATAATTAAATTGAAAGGAAGTGGGACAAAAAACATTATTCCCCTGGATCCAAAGGAAGGAAAGCCATGGCTAGAGTCATGAGATGAAGATCAAGAATCCAGATGTCTATATCAGATAAATAATGAACAAAAATATTATATAGAACCAACAATAGAAGGAGAAATTTTTAGAGAATCACCCATGTCGGTCGAACATAATTCCAACTCCACCTTATACAACTGAAAAATAGGAAATTACAAAGCACATGTGAAAGATTGTTGGTTTATCGAAATTATCCCCAAACAAAATCTCAAGACGTGCTACTCAATCTAGATTGTACCTAAAGTATATGAAAAAATAACTTGAAAAATCCCATTGTTATTTTGATTGACAATCAAAGAAGAAAACCCTTGCGATATAGTGAACGACATACCCCTTCAACCCATGTCGAAGAGGTAGAAAAATCTATAGGAGAGAAAGGAAGGACACAGAGCCTTGTGGAAACTTTCCCAAGCCAGGATGGAAGATGGTGGGAAACACACTCCCCCCGATTAAAACATGGACGACTGTGTCGACATACTTCGTTGAAATATTTGGATATAAGAAATTATCCAAAGATGCAGATATTCCCACATTCAAAATCAGCTATGACCCAACAGAACATATTCAACATTGTGAAAGTGAATGGAGAAGAATAGAATATAAGGATGAAATGGTATGGCCCCATATATTTCCAAGTACATTATATGAGATACCAAGAAAATGGTATAAGATTGAAGAATCCTACAGCCACACTTCAAATGGGCTGAAATTAAAGAAAATTTTGTGCAAGACTTCGAATTTAATCCAGTAGTGGAACACTTGAAAGATGCAACAAACCAAATAAAAATATTATTAGGGGATTCCTCTTAGGTTTGTAAGCTAAGAGTAAGAGTTCACACAACTGCTATATTCCACATCTCACGGGTTTGTAAGCTGGAGGATGTCTCCTATAGCTGCATTCATTAACACTTAATACAAATACTCATAAGAAAACAATCAAGCGAAAGAATCGGTCTAGGAGCAAGCGAGTGCGGTTCAAATGAGCGTAGATCAGGTGAAGATCATATGAAAACAAACCAAGAGAACATGATTCAAATTGGCATGACAAAAGATGATACCATTCAGACTCAGTAAAAATTATCAAAATGAACAAACAAACAAGCCATCACCAACATTGACTAAGTCAATCCAGTAATAAATATGGCTCAATAACTTCCATCATTCGTCTCATGTATCGACCACGTATCAACAGAGGAAACCTTGTTGGTCAGGTCCAGGAAAAAGTCGACCGAGAAAACACCCGTGTCGGTAGAGATGGAGCATTTAATTCGGGACAGGTAAAAGTTGACGAGAGTGTTAATGATGGAAATTATTGTTGTACATACATTCATACAACCGTTGAATACACCGATATGTGCAACATTCAACAACAATATCTTTAAATTAATGTTCAATGGGACATAATGGGACATAAACGAATGTCAACCAAGAAACAATTTAAAAGTCCACTCACTTGACCCACTCGTACCACCAATATTTATGACGGAAGAGCATGAAATACGAGAACATATGGATGCATTGAACCCGACATTCTCACCACCAAATATAAATTTGGAATAAGAAAATGAATTTGCCTCGTTGTTATTTTCACCTCCACAACTAAGTATAGAGCAAAGCGCACAGACAACCGAACCCGTAAATTCACCAACATTTCCAGAAACTAGTAACCATGATCAACAAATTTTGAGGATGAGAGGTCAATTTGGCAGCGCAAAAGAAGGTTCAAGAATGAGGCAAGTCTTTGACATAGCCACTGTGACGTCATTGCAACTATGGATGTAAAATATCTAGCTAGCGAAGATGGAAGAAACATATTGGAGCAAGAACTGGATAAATTTCACAGAGTGGGAAATGGAGGAAGGAAGTTGGAAAGCAAAAATTGAATTCCTGGAAAAAACAGGAATCCAACATATCCTTGGCGCCCCGCAAGTAGCTGACATGGGTCGATGGAAAGAAGAAGCAGAAAAATTCAGTGTTATTTGGTATCATCAAGGATACCTCCAGTTAGATGAGCCTATATAAATAAATGGCGGACTCCTCTACCAAATCTTGGGAATCCCAAGGGAAGGGACCAAGTGTTATAGCAATATTTGCCTCACCATTGCTATCTTGCACAGAGGGAATTTTTCCATTTCCCTATGCAGACTTATCAACCCCCTTTTTGATAAATCCAGAGCCAAAAATACATATTTTTTCACATATACGCTCCCTAACTTCTTTGCAAGATGCGTATACGCTTGCTGCTCCACTACAGCTCACATATATCAGGATTTGTGCCAGAAAATACAAAATGAGGTCAGGTTTCCATGTCATGATAGAAGATCTCTGATATTTGGCCTTCCATATAGTAGAAACGTTCTGAATCGGCCCTTCAGTTTCATTCTAGAGGCTATAAGAGCACAATTTCGAGCTATGGAAAAAGAAGAAGAAAGCATTCAACTTTGAGAGCAAAGTTACTCTGGAGAAATTACTTCATATTGAGTCTGCATCCCTTTGTCCCTCAAGTCTGAACACAGTGTTCAGCCCCCAAGATCTTTCATTATTGTTAAGAGGACCTCATTACCTCTTTTCTATGAGCTTGCCTTCGATGGAGGATTGAAGTGGTGGAGACCTAGTTGGAAGGAACTTGGTTTCTTGGTTTCGAACCGTGCCAACACAGAAGTCTGTAATGTTGATACTTCTGTTGATCAATTATTAATAGAAATACTCCTTTCCCGTCCTATCGATATCTTGCAAATATATGATTATTATCCATGGGCATGTTTGTGATGTTTATTAATGGATTGTGCTATCTGATGTGCTAACTCATTTTATATATTGTCACTATATACTTGCATCGCTTGTTTGTTGAGAACTTCTTGCAGGTGTAAAGCTTTGGGTCAAAGTGCTCAACGGTGGAACGGCATCAAACAATTGGATCGAGGTAGGCTTCTTCTTCGTATTGCACATTAGTTTATATAGCACATGTTGGAATTGAGTTTATTTCTACAATCATACCTGTCTGTTGTGGTTTACCCTTGGCCATAGAGAGTTTTTCCCTTGTAACAGAATTGGCGACTCCACTAGGGAGAGATCTTCCTTCTAAGGGTTGAAGTATTTTTTCTTCTTACATTGCTCTTTTTCCATTGTGTTTCTTGCCGTATCACAGTTGGACAAAGTCTGTTCACTTTGGGTCTAATTTTTTCAGCCTTTTACCCTTGCCTAGTCTTGTTTTAAACGATATACGCTCTTTTTGCCCTGACAGCCGCGTATACACGCTTGTTGTCCCACTGCAAGAGGCGTATATACGACGGTTTCTCTTGAACAGTCATGTATACCACTTTCCCTTGCTTGCTTGGTTGGTTTAGTGACTGTTGGATAGGTTTTGAGGATCACTGAGCCTTCTTAGGTCTCGGTGGTGCCTGTTGAGATTATCTGGGATGACAAGAAACCTATTTGGAGTTGAATTTTTGGGCGGTGTCTTTCTCTTTGTTTTCCATTTTTTATTTGTCCTTGGTAGTTGGGTTGTCTACTTAGATTCTTGGTATTATGCCCGAGTGATTTCTTTTATACACAGTAGAAGTTATATATCAAGTCGCTTATCAGTCTATGCATTTTCTTTTTAATACATTGAAAATACAAAAAAAAAAAAATAGGTATTTTGCATTGGTTGATATTTTTGTCTAGGAACCTTTATCATTAGCTTAGCACATTTAGCGAAAGATTGCATTTTACTTCTAAGTTGCAGAGTTAAAATTGAAGATTGCACTGTTTTTATTTAGCATATCATTCACTAAAAATTTAAAGTTAGGCTTTGCATTATATCTATTTTTATTTTCATGCAGAGTCATAACACCAAGAGTTTCATTTCCATACCTTTTTGAGTAATCATGGCCAGTAAAATTTACACTTTAAACTAAAATTGATTAGTAACGATTTTATTGTGTAGGGTGCACAAACTAGCCTAGGATTTAGTGCCTTGGAATAGAATTTTGTGAGTAAACTTCTCCAAGTCAATTAAATCAACATATGTGTCTGAGACAGGGAGTTGAGAAATCCATTGTATAATCGGTAATATCAGGAGGCTTTGCTCACACCGGAGTTAAGCACGAGGTCTGTTAAGATCCAAATATCAATATAGCATAGAAAAACCTCAGAATAAGTACTCAACGCCTTGAAAAAGAGAGAATTTTAGATAATAAGCCTCTTCGAGGGGGCAACCTCCTTTTACCCCACACAAATTTTCAAGTACAAGATGATTCCAAATGAAAATGTCTCCTTGGTATATATAGGAGACTAGGAGGTATAATTACAACTAATGAAATAAAGCCGACATAAATAAAATAACATTACTAATCTAATATACCCCAATTAAGGGGTAATGAGCCAATATTAGGGCTTAACATGCCCCTCCCCTTGAGACAAGTGTTGTCTGCAATGCTTGAGTAACTCTGGATGCTTCTATATAAAAGACTCATCTTCCCAAGTGGAATCTTCAGCCGGTAGTTTCCTCCATTTAATGAGATACTCTGAAATGGATCTATTCCTCAACTGGCGAATTCTTGTGTCAATGATGGCTTCATCCTCCAATATGATTTTTCCTTCCTCGTCAAGTTCTGGCAATATAGTTTGAACTGGGATCTTGTCACCTATAACCTTCTTTAAGCATGAAACATGGAAAACTAGGTGTATTCATGAAGATGAAGGCAACTCCAATTTGTATGCCATAGTACCAATATTTTGCAACACCTTATAAGGGCCATAGTAATTTGGTGATAATTTATTATCCTTCTTGGCTTGCTTGAGGGACATCTATTTGTATGATTGTAGTCTTAAAAACACCCAATCCCCTACTTCAAAACTTATTTCACTACGATTTTGATTTGCTTGTTGTTTCATGCCATTCTATGCCATGGTCAGGTTGTCCTTTAAGATTTGGAGAACTTGTTGTTGATGCTCGATGTGATCTTCCACTGCTTGAACCTTAGATTTTTCTTTTAGAGAAGAAGTGATGGAAGGAGGGTGGTATCCATAGAGTGCCATAA
>ML792823.1:212374-223525 GCA_009831015.1 Picea engelmannii
GGAAGTTCTCAATGTGCTCGGTAACTGAACCCTTTTGCTTGAGATTTATCAATTGGCTAAAGAAGGTATTGCTCGTTGTATCCTCATAGTGTGCTATCATTTCTTCCGTGAAAATTGTCCAAGTGACGAGTGATTTGCGAGAAAAAATCCATCGATACCATAAAAATTGATTGGGTTCTAAATATAAAGAAGCAATTCATACCTTTTGTGTATGTGGTACATTATGTAGATCAAAGAATTCCTCCATCTGAAGTATCCATGTGATTGGGTCCTTGCCATCAAACTTCCTCATATCGATCTTAGGAATGTGGTTGGTCTTCAACCCAAAGTTGGAGTTTCTCCATTCTTGATTCACCTTCCTTGTGTCCTCATCATGAATTTCATGGGATACATTTTCACTTTCAGGTGTCCTCTCTATTAGGAAATTTTTCAATCCTTCCATGATCTCCCCTTTTAAACCATCCATCTTAGTATCCAACTTAGCTTCCATTGAATCCATCTTAGTATCCAACTTAGCTTCCATTGAATCTATCTTCTTTTGTAGTTCATTTATGTCCCTATGCATTTCTTCAGCATCATCAAGAGTCCAAGTAGGATTGTCTGGAGGCTTATTTGGTGTAGAATTTCCCTTTTTTGGTGGCATGCTGGCCAAGTACCACTTTAAACCTTGATTTTGAGGTGGTTCTGCTAGACAGTCTTCCTTTTATTGTATCTCCAAAATTTCGGCCCTTCTAAGTATGATCTTTTATTTTTTGTAGTTATCTGATATTTCCTCTCTTCAATGCCCCAGGTCTAATAAAAATTGGATGTTCCAAGTAAAATTTACGGTAACTTCCCCACAACTTGCTGATTTTTGGCCTTTCCAGAAGATCTCACTTGTATAGCGTGCCCTGCACAAAATAATTGATATTAAATTATGAAACTTGTACCAAAACTACTATGGGCTGTCCACTATCCAATGAAACTAGTCTCACTTAATTTGGATACTCTAGGAGTAATTTATGATTGTTTTACCCGGAACACCTGCTTGAGACTAGTCAATAGGACTAGTCAAATACCCTATCTTCCACAGGGTGTATCTACAAATTTAAGATGACCCAGAAGATTAAATGGCTACCATAGATACCTTACTAAGTTTTGAAAATATCCTCTGGATTTCAGGGTCTGAAACGTTACAGAAAAAAAATTATAGCGAAAATTTCGCAATGACTCAATTCAGGATGATTCCAGAACCCTATCTTAAAAAGGTTGTATCTACGAAAGTATAAGGCCTCAGGAGATAAAATTTTAACCCAACGTACCTTGATCCATCTACTAAATATCTTCCAAGAAGTTCCTTCTGAATCATTGTAGAAAAAACTTTATAGCGAAAATTCCATGGTGTCTTAGATGTAGCAGCGAAACCCCAAGACCTTGAGCTCTGATACCATATGTTAAGAACCAAATATCAATATAGCATAGAAAAACCTTAGAATAAGTACTCAACGCCTTGAAAAAGAGATAATTTTATATAATAAGCCTCTTCGAGGGGGCAACCTCCTTTTACCCCACATAAATGTTCAAGTACAAGATGATTCCAAATGAAAATGTCTCCTTAGTATATATAGGAGACTAGGAGGTATAATTACAACTAATGGAATAAATCCGACATAAATAAAATAACATTACTAATATAATATACCCCAATTAAGGGGTAATGAGCCAATATTAGGGCTTAACAAGGTCACGCGAAGTTTGTTGAAGGGATAACCCATGGATACTCACCTAGCGTCAGAGATATTTATGTGGATTTATTTGTATTTGGGGATCTTTCTAGTATCCATACCTCTGTGAGAGGTGGTACTTTCAAGGTTTCAGGATTTGCTACCCTTCCCATATGGTAATCCAGACTTATGACTGTTTGTCTTTGCATCCGTTATATAGTGGTTGATTATTTTCTTGACTTAGGTTTCTCATAAGTTACTTGAAGGGGTTATTCTGCTTGTATCTTGAGTCAGATAGGGGTCGGACAGTACACAACCTTTATGGAAGATTACCTCTCCAGAGGGATCTGATTGACTGGTTGTTAAGCCTACGAGAGCCCTTATAACTGATTTTGTTACCTCCAAACTTTAGCAGGGAGTCTCAGGTCCCTCTTGGACGAGGCATACCTTCTTTAGTGAGGGAGGCCACTCAGCTACTTTATCACGTTTGCATGCATATTGGTTGTTTGTCTTTTTGGTATTCTCTTTGATTACTAGTTGGCCCTAGGACTCTAGTTTTTGGTTTCATTATCATGGATATCAGAGTGCCTTTTACTCCTCCATTCACCGCTACCCCCCCCCCATGATGCCTCCTCATTTCATGGGAGCAGACCCTTCTGTTTTTTACAATGGTATGCACGATTACAACGCTCAATCCACACCTTGGGTATATACTCATTTTTCTGTTGATATGCCTTCCCACATGCAACCCCCTCCCTAGTCTACTTGTATGAATCCTAGCATTGGACCTGGGGGCACCATCACTCCCATTCCCACTTCTTTGTTTGATATGAGTCGTATTCCCATGGGAGGTTGGAACATTCCACCTTATGGATCCAATCCTAGCTATGCTCTTTCAGGATCCAGTGCTCAGATGGGTGCTTATTAAACCCCACCCATGTATCTTTAATCTTCCATGTCGGTCCCTTTAAACACTTTTTTTGCACTAGGTCCTCAAGTACCCCTAGGTCTTCCATATGGGGAGGATCAATTTTATAATTCGGGCTACCCTCCTTATGGGACACCCTCACAAGGGGGAAACATATATCCTCACTTGAATAATTATTATCCTACCTCGGTCTCTTTGCATACCTCAGTGATGATTCCCATCCAGACCTCTTCAGACCACCTTGGCATAAACCACCATGTTTTTGGGCCAGGACACGGAGTATACCATGATCCTTTCTAGCCTGCAATGTTTCAGAATCAATCTTTTCTGGGACCTTGGAATCAAATAATGCAATCTATCACTAGCCCAACCACTGTAAGCCACACCAGTGCACCATCACCCACCTCTACTAGTCATGTCGGAGATGAGTCGACACTTTCTACAAATCATGTCGACAACTTGCTTCCAACCTCTGCCAATTATGTTGGGGGCACCATCCTTTTCACCCCAGATCATAGTCGTGTCACGTCTCCGACTCCTATTCATCATACAGGAGACGACTCTCTTTCCTCGGCCAGTCCCATCGAGAAACCTAAACGTCTCAAATGTAAGCCTAAATTCCTTTGCAGGACTTGTGAAGGAATCCATCTTACTCGCTTGTGCCCAGTGACTGCTGGGATACCAGAGGTGTGGGGCTTGCCCAAAAGCCTTTCGGACTCCGAGACACCCATGCTTCTTCCTCACACCACTTCAACTTTAATGATCTTGGCGGTCTCACCGTTGAGATTTTCCTCTGACCTCACCCCCTCCATAGAGGGTGAAGCATCTTCTTCCCCCATTACCATGCATCCTCTTCAACCTATAATTGAAGAAATGACTGCGCCGGTGCCATTTAAGGTCAAACTGACTCTCCCTGAAAAGAGTGATGCACCCTCTAGTCACGTCATCAACATTCCAAGTCTTTCCCCCTTCTGAACAAGAGAGATTCATTCTTCCTCTGAGTACTCTCTCTCTGAGTTCTGACGAGGTCCCCTTCGACTGGGATGACCTGACGGGACATCCCATACCCCCGCCTATGTTTTTTCCACTAAGAGACATTATTCAAACCATAACAGAGACTATGTACTCCGTTAGCACTTTATCCTCCTCGATTTGGAGAGCTTTTGGATTTCCCAATCTTTTGTCAGCTATCCATGGGATACTGACTTTCAGCGGAAGTCTGGGACGAGAACCTTGGCCTCCCCCTTTACATGTTGATTAGAACTAAAAACGAGTCTTAGTTAAGATCTTTTCCGACTCATTATTAAAAATTGAAAAGATCGCCAAGTGATTTGTCCCTTTCACACTTGTTAAAATTGGATTTGAACTATCATGAGTCTTAGTTAAGCTCTTTTTTGAATCGCTATCAAAAATGGAAAATATCTCCGAGTGAACTTGTCTTTTTCACACTCGTAAATTGGATTTGAAAAGATGTCTATTTGGCACAAGTTTACCCCTTTTTTTCACACCAAGTAGACTAAAAGATATAAAAAAGGAAATTTGTTGGCGTTAAATTGTGATTGCATATCATGCCCTTGCTTGCAGTATTGAGCCTTTAGCTAGTTCTCGCTTTACGTTATAAACCATGGCCCGAGCATTTTGCATCCTAAACCAAGCAAAGCCTTGTTTATATCCTTCACAATTTGACACGCTATACCCTGGAGAGAACATCACCTCGAGTGTCCATCTCCTGCATGCATTTCCTTGCATTGAGCATAGGTACATTCCACTACTGGAACTAATTTTTCTTACTTGCGACACTCATTCCCTCCTCTGTATCATAGCATTCACTTGTTATGAAAAAACAAAAAAAGACGGGCAGGAAGGGAGTACTATATTGTAATTTCCAGCAGTCATGTCACCTTTGAATAGAGAACAAAGTTATTGAGTCCTTGCGTCACCATAATTTTGGGTTTAGCGTGGCCTTAGGAAGCTGATCTCGTTACAAAATTCTCTCTACCAACTGGTTAATATTCTAGTCACTATAGAGAACATTATGGATGCCTCCTGCATCTAGTTGTCACATCATTAAGTCTATGTTGTCAGATTCCACCGTATGTCTCATGCTCTTGTTCAAAGGAAGTCTATCAACCTGTGTCGGCCACTCCTTAGAAATCTTGACTTTGCATGTCGGTCGTACCCACAGTTTGTCTTAGAATCACATGATACTTTGGTCTTATGATGCACCCTGGCCCTACTTTCATCATTGGTAGGTCACCTTGAACCCAGCAATCGACATTTCGTCATGGTTCATTGACTGGGTGGTTTCCCTTGCGTTCAACGGAAAGACATCTATTCACACTTTGGGATTCGTGCAGTGTCTTGGATGCCACTAGCCTTATTGGTGGTTTCCTCACCTTTGTCATCATTTTTCATCGTTGGCTGCTATTCAGAGGGTCTTTTTCATGTACCGCTTGAATTTGGCACACGTGAAATACACACAGGGTCATTGGTTCATGAACATGTTCTTTGTCTGATCTCCACCAAATCATGAAGCTCTTGCTTTGTTCTTCATGCTGACTGATGAGAGATGCCTTAATGCTCTCCTTTCAGCGGGTCTTTTTCCATCGACTTCAGTTCATGTATTCTGGATACGAGACCTAGATTTTTATGAGTACCTTGAGGCTTGCAGTCATTAGTGGCAGGCTCTCTCGCCATTGATAGATGGGAATACATCAATGTCTCCTGATCAATGGATCTCTCAAGTGTTCGACACCAGCTCCTTTATTCACATTTGTAGAGATGTACTCGGTGCCTTGATACCTACTTTCATCATTGGTAGGTTGTCTCGCATTTGTTAACGGTATACCTCAATGACCGGTAATCAAATGATATCTCATCGTGTTCGACCTCAACTCATTTATTCACATGATGTAGACTTGCACCATTTGCGGATTGTATTGAAGACTTGAAGACATCACTTTGTGGACGCAACTTTCCTGATTTGTTGCTTCCATTTCATTGTACCAGTACCTATTTGACTTCAGCGATCATGGGAGATTAGATTGTACTCCATGGTATACAGATATCTTCAGATTGATTTTGAGACTGGTTTCACTGGGCCTTGTTCGTGACTATGACAACTATTGGCATGTAACCGCATTTATACTTGCCTACTCATAGCCATGAACACTTGTTGGTATATTTTCCACATGGATCTTCATTGAATTCTTGGCAGCCATGTATGCAAATTCAGTACATAATGTAATGAGAAATTGAGTTCGTCCAGTTGGTTCTCTACCACTCCACTTCTGGGTTATTTATAATGTATTTTAGCCATCGCAAATACTCCTCTGATCTCACACATTAGGGGGCATCTGTTATAGCAAGATTTGCCTCACCATTGCTATCTTGCATAGAGGGCCTTTTTCCCTTTCCCTATGCAGACTTATCAACCCCCTTTTTGATAAATCCAGAGCCAAAAATATATATATTTTCACATATATGCTCCCTAACTGCTTTACAAGATGCGTATATTCTTGTTGCTCCACTACAACTCGCATATATTGGGATTTGTGCCAGAAAATACAAAATGAGGTCGGGTTTCCATGTCACGACAGAAGATCTCTGATCTTTGGCCTTCCATATACTAGAAACGTTCTGACTCGGCCCTTCAGTTGCATTCTAGAGGCTATAAGAGCACAATTTTGAACTATGGAAAAAGAAGAAGAAAGCATTCAACTTTGAGAGAAAAGTTACTCTGGAGAAATTACTTCATATTGAGTTTGCATCCCTTTGTCCCTCAAGTCTGAACACATTTTTCAGCCCCCAAACTCTTTCCTTATTGTCGAGAGGACCTCATTACCTCTTTTCTATGAGCTTGCCTTCGGTGGAGGATTGAAGTGGTGGAGACCCAGTTGGAAGGAACTTGGTTTCTTGGTTTCGAACCGTGTCGACACGGAAGTCTGCAATGTTGATACTTCTGTTGATCAATTATTAATAGAAATACTCATTTCCCATCCTATCGATATCTTGCAAACATATGATTATTATCCATGGGCATGTTTGTAATGTTTATTAATGGATTGTGATATCTGATGTGCTAACTCATTTTGTATATTGTCACTATATACTTGCATCGCTTGTTTGTTGAGAACTTCTTGCAGGTGTAAAGCTTTGGGTCAAAGTCCTCAACGGTGGAATGGCATCAAACAATTGGATCGAGGTAGGCTTCTTCTTCGTATTTCACATTAGTTTATATAGCACATGTTGGAATTGAGTTGATTTCTACAGTCATACCTGTCTGTTGTGGTTTACCCTTGACCATAGAGATTTTTTCCCTTGTAACACCAAGGTACCCAAATCGTCCAATACTAATGACTAGATGTAGTTTTTAATAGGGTCGACAACATCCAAAAACTCTAACGGATTGTTGATCAACAAGATCACTGACCTAAGAGTCCACTGGACTACCATCATAATTTCTTTGTGCTTCACACCAACGGGAGAGGTGTCTGACATAAATATGACAATGGTCGAAGCAATAGCTCAAGTCTATTAGAATTCAAAAAGGTTTAATTGGGGGGAACACTTGGTCGACATGCTCAGAACCAAATGCAAGGAAGTTCAAGATTCAGTCTGATCCATCAAGTTTTCGTCATTGCTAATATGGATAGAAATGGAACAATATGGGACTGTAGGATATGTAACTTTCACATCTAAGAAGACCCTGAAAATGGAGAAGTATAGAGTCTTCTCCTCAAATCAGACAGGTACATCAAACTCACTTCCACCAGAAGAGATATTTTGGTTGTGGGTCGTAGGCTTGAAAGATAGTACCCACAGATGGAAATTCGAGCAAGTAATCTATCTATAACTTCCATCACCTTGCCATATTCAACTCTACCTTAACTGCACGAAGCTTTGGTGTGGAGTCACGTCGACTCCGAAACCAAAAGAGCTACATTACCAGGCGACAATAGAATAAATATTCAAAGAATTGTAAAGACAAATCAATCAGAATTTAGAAATTCTTTCTAAGGCACAATAGACATGGATGCCTATAATATTTCCATTGACCGATAGGGACCAAGAAGAAGAAATATAAGTCGCTCTATACAGAGTTATGTTTGTCGAATACTTACAATCTCTAACAATCGTCCCTCCAAATCCTTCCCCAGGAAAAAGAAAACAACTAACTAAAAAGAACAAAGGGAAGAAAGTTGTCGAGGAAGAAGCACTAGAGACCAACACAGAGGAGATATGGAGAGAAACATTCCAGTTGAATGAGGGAATCGAATTCAATGACCCCATCATTAAATAAAAATGCAAAGTATCACCTCCAATATCGTCGTCAAATTACAGCAAACTCGACAAGACATTGTTATCATGAAGAATATATACATTTCCTCATTCGGACCATAAATAAAGGAGACCTTCCAAAAATCTAATAACATAAAGAGCACGCTCAGGAAAATTGAAACAAGAGGGGTGAAGAGGCAGAATAATTTAGAAATCATAACTGTGTTTTTCATCCCGACAAAAGTCACAATGAACACAACATAATGGGAATTAAGACCAAAAGCAACACCAAGTAAGAAAATAACACTTGATCTTGCAATCGACCTCACCAAGGAGTCACCTCCAACGGATTCAGTCTCGATCATAGAATAATTTCCATCAAAGAAAAAGAAGAAGAAACTCATCATCAACAAGTCTTCTGAAGCCACAGACTCGGATCAGCCAGTCGAGATGGAGGATGTTGAGATAGAAACCCTTGACATGGAGAAATAGGAGTCGGTCGAAGAAATCAACATGGAATTCATACAAAAGAAGTTGACTAGAAAACCAACGCCACCAAAACATTCAGTTGAATCAATACAAGTCAGTAAGTCGACCATCCCAACAAAAAAACATGCATTCCATCTATTTGAAGCATCGCATCAACAAGAAGAAGTCTTCCAGACAGCTGAAACTCATCAGGTCAAGATTAACCAGAATGCTAAGGAAGCAGAGCTAGAAAATAACATCCCAAGAATACAAGTGGAGAACGTTGAAAATTTGTAGACTGAAAGGCCTTACCTGAGATAGATCCCACAGATGCCAAGAAAATTAACACAAAATATCCAAAGCTCTGGGACAAAGAAGATATGGAGGTACAAAACACCCGGCATAAGGAGGAAGAAAAATGTGAAACAAGCGAACAAAGAATCCCAACAACACAACAGATGGTAACAAAAGATGGCCAAACATCCAAATCTGCAAATAAAAGAAAGAAAAGGAAGTCATCCATTATCACCATTAGAATGAATGGAAGAACAACTCCATCAGGGTCACCAGTCAAAACCTCATTCAACCCAACCACAATCTCTGACAAACACGTGTTCAACTTTCATGGAGATATTTCAAAAGAATCAGCAAGGAGATGGAAGAAGGTGTTGAAAAAAGGAATTCGGATCGAAAGACTAAAACAAGAGAAAAAAATTATTTTGGAGGGATGAAGAGAAGCAGTCAGGTTGAATGAAGGGATAGAACATATGTCAAAAGTGCAGAACCCCCTAGAAGGCTTTAAAGAACTAATCGACAGAATGATCAAAACCAGAACAAACTACCGACAACAAGTAGAGGTGTTGAAGAAAAAGGAGAAGTCGAACAACAACGTGACTTATCCTTCAAATAAATCCAAACAACTCAGGAACATATGAACGAAGCCTTAGAAAAATAATGGGAAAATATGAAAGGTTTCAAGCAGAACATACATAAATTAAACAAAGAAGCTAGCACACTGAATTATGTGGTAAATGAATGGTCGAATCATTTTGTAGATGCATTCAGTAAATGTTGGATACAAAAGGTTTTAGTTGATAGTATGGAAAGGAAAAGAAACTGGCTATGGATAAAAAAATAAAAGAATCCCTCACCACGCAGCTAGAAAAAGAAAGAGCAATAGAGAAACAACTATCACAACGGGAGCAGGAATGGAAAAAGGAGGGGCACAGAGTGCAGTTGGAAATTGACTAGGCAGCCAGTCAACTCAGCCATTTCATAGTTAAAATGAAAGATACAAAACAACAATTTGATCAAGAGTCAAGAACTTCTCAGACATCAAGTATAGCAGAGAAAGTCGACTTGATTTCCCAAACGAAGATTATAAATATTGAATCATAGCAGGCGGTCAACACATGGTGCAACTTCATTCAAAAAACAAAGCATTCATCCCCTCGTATTATTCAGACATATTTCAAGGTCAGCACAGAAAGTGAAAAGAACAAGGAAGTCGACGACGCCAGTGGTGGAACTCCAGGCTCAGCAGTACAGTCGAAAAATCATATAAATATTTTGTCTCATCTTCTTACATGTTTCTCTTTCTCTCTTCATCTTATACTTTTCCATATTGTAATATTGTACTCTGAAAAAATTATTTTTTATGACCCCACTTGCTCGGGACGAGCAAGAAATTAAGGTGGGGGGAGATATTGTAGGGGCTAGTCGACCTTGTCGACTAGACCTGACAGTCAACTTAGAACCTGTCATTCAACTAGCGCAGTTAGAAGTAGAAGTCGGTCGGATTATCTGTTAATCGACTGACCCAAGCAGTTAAGTAGTTACAAGTTCTTGAAATAGGTATAAATAGATAAAAACATGAAGGCTCAGATAGCTTCATGTGAGAGGTTATATGTAATTGTGTTTATTGTCTATCATATAATAAAAGGACTAATCTTTGGGATCTCATTACTTGTGTATGTCTCTACTCATGTCTATGTGTATGCATGTATCTCTATGATGTCTATGTAAGGATCTACTAGTAACACTCCCTACTTTTCCCTAGATTACAACAACACCTCTCTGATTTAAAGTGGAGGTTATGAGACTCTAAGTCACTCAAGAGGATTCATTCAGTAGGTTGGACAAAGGATTTATTTACTCAGAAGATAGAGTAAATAATCTTGGGGTTTTCTATTCCTGGATAGTGCAACTTGAGCTTGGTGTGTTCTTAGGAAACTTGTACGTTGACCTTGGAGAGTCAATACTGGGGAATAATTGACAAGTGACTAGGGCATGGTAGGACTATTTTGAGAGTGCTATTGAAGAAAAAGATGTATAGGAGGTATACCTATGTGTTCTTCAAAGGTTTGTTGCTACAAGTAGGGTGGCACTAAATCAGAAGTACCTTAGTTGATTTGTACTTATACAAAAGAAGTCATAGGAAATGACCAAACTCCTATGTGTACTCTTGTTGTTGTAACATTCTTCATTAATAAAGTTTAGGCACCCACCTTGAGTGTCACCCTAACAATGCAATGTTGTGGTTCCTTTATGTGGGATATTCTCATTCCTTGCAATGTTTACTTGGCTAAGTGTTGAAGTTTATTGCTTGGGATGTTTTAAGGCCATAGTTTGACATTGGGCCATGTGTTAGTGAACTTGGTTGAGGTGCTCATAGTTGTAGATTAGAAAGAACGTATGGAAATTTTATAAGTGAAGAGGTCTAGTATGCTTGCAAGTAAGATAAAGGTCATCAAGCCACTTAGTCTGAAGTAA
>ML792823.1:224249-259017 GCA_009831015.1 Picea engelmannii
AGAAAGGTTAGCCCAATAGGACACCCTGAGACCTTCTCCAAACCTAAATTGTCAAATTTCATATTGTCTTTGAGAATTTTTTTGGGTTAAGGGGGGTTTGATGCACATGTTTGGGTAATTTAATTATTGGATGTGATTTACATGATATGATCCATGTGACTTATGAACCCCTGGAGGGCATACTTGTTTTTGTTGCAAGACCTTTCCCGGTGGACAAGTGCACATGAGGGAATGATTAGATCGAACCTTCATAGGGCTCAAATCCCACCGATGGATGTTGAGACCTCATCCAAGGGTCATGATAGGGATTGAAAAACTTGCATCGGGAGAAAGAAGGATGTTGCCTTTGAAAGCACCTTGGAAGACCTAGACCTAGAGGATATTTCTCCTCCCACATGCACGTTATCCCTTGAGGTCCCTGGACGTCATCATGGATACCCTAGACATCATCCAGAACTGGTCTTGTCATATTGGACGACATTTATGAGGCATTAGCACATGTGGGCAGGGTTTTAGGCCTTTTGAGGCCCAATGTTTCACCTTCCTTGCCCATTGTTCCATACTTGGGGCTCAATGTCACCCTAGAGGGGCATGATGTTACCCTGGATTGATTCTTAGATTCAATTTTATTTTGTCCAGATTTATTTTATGTAAAAAATTGGCCAGGTCAGCCCAGTAATTATGAACTAAAATTAATTTTAGGTTAAATTTTGTATAAATAAGTAGAAAGTGACATTCATTTGAAATATAACTTGTCTTTGGAGACAAGAGGTCTGAAATTTTCTCCCTATTAGGGTTATTGGCTGAAATTGTGAGCCGCTACTCTTGTTTAAGGCTTGTATTTGCAACTTGGATCAATTTTTGGAGTTTTATGGTGATCTTGCATGGTATACTCATGATTATTCTTGGTGCAAGTAAGTAGAATCTGCATTTTGTCATATATTGAATGGTTTAAGGTATGGTTTTATTTTATCATACAAGATTATGAAATTGCATGGTGTATTTAATGCTTGAAGTAAGAAACTTAAGTTGCCACTTTCTTACATTTTATTTGTGAAGCTTTCACTAAACTGATCTAGTAACTTGTGAAACACTAGAGCCCTAAATTGCTAGCACTCTAGTGGTTTTCATTTGGTTATTGTTGCATAAGTTCTACTCCATAAAAAAGATAAGGAGAGCAAGGCTATAGGGCCTAGAAGTGCCTACACCCTAGCACATTGTCTCTTAAGGTCAAAATCTAGGAGGACTTAAGTTGCTACTCCTCCTAGACTTTTTCACTCTTATACTTTTGTGTATCATCCTTAATTTACATCCTTAGAAGGAGCCTCCCACATTGACTCCATTTACCCGTAAGAGGCACTAGTCTCCAACCCTTTTTTCTTGGCAAGAATCATCAAACTTCAAACTCAATCTCTCTACCTAATACCCTACTAACCTAAACTAACTTGCTAACCTAGTGTAGGAATACTAACCACTAAGTTGTTGTTTTTATAATCACTGCTATAGTCATCATTTTGCAGCCTATCCAAACTTGTTTGGCCACTTAAATCAATCCATAAATTGTATAAGGCAAGGCACAATCAACCAATACTAAAGTGTGCATCAAATTTCCTTTCTAAATACTTTTCTGAAGATTTTACTACTAATTCCATTACTTTATTTTTTCGTTGCTACAGTTATCATTGGCAGCTTGTTAGAGTTTATTTTTTGATTGACATATATCTAGAAATTGTATGAGACAAGTCTTATCATTTCAGAACTTCACAATATCTTGTTATATTGTCTATTCAAGTGCATTTTTTGGATGTTTCATTAATCTAGGCTCAAGCATGAAGTTCATTCCAATTTTATCATTTTACTTGAACCATAGACAATTGCAGTTTCACCATTAACAATTTGTTGTGGCAACCAAGATCATAAGAAGAAATACCATGCACAAGTACACAAGAAGTATCATGGGAAACCCTTCTCAACAAGGGAAGAAAACCCATCCAATCCTTCGCTATATTCTTCAAGAGAAAGACCTCCCACTCCATAAACCTAGCACACAAAAGGGTGCTCACAAAACCTATAAAGATAGTGCCCAAGAGAGGTGCGCACTTCAGCCCAAGATAAAGTACTTGTTGAAATTTCCAAACTCACACTTTTGTTGTGTTTCCTCAAAGGGGAAATTACCTTTATTTATATTAGACTGGACATATAAAAAGTAGTGTTTATTGGCACAATAGGGTCGACCTCAATAACTCACAATACAATTAATAATTACCATATTAATTATATTTTACATTAATTATCTTTTACATTATGGTGGGGTCGACCTGTACCCTTTACATCACAAATAGGGTTACAAGTAACTCTTACTCTTGGACAATATATAAATGGATCTCATACACCCACTAGTGCTCAGCCACTAGGGGCACATCCATCTGTGCTCAGCCACTAGGGGCACATCCATATGTGCTCAGCCACAGGGATGTCCAAGTCTCTATATCACTGTGTCTCATAGGAGAATCATCAGAATACACACTCACTAGTGCTCAACCACTAGGATCATGTTCACCTATGCTCAGCCACGGGCACTTCCTACTCAACAGATATTTGTCTCACTATGTCTCATAGGAGAATCATCTGGAGTATCGCATCATCTCAACTCCCTGCACAAAGGAGAGCAGCACATTGTTTCATATCTGTCTCAAAGAGAATGACACACGCAACTCATGGGCTTCCTCACCCTGCACAGGGGCACACAATGTTCCATCTCCATCTCAGAGAGGAACCACGCACCCATCTCATGGACACACCCAACTCATGGGCTTCCTCACCCCACACAGGGGCACACAACGTTCCTTCTCTGTCTCAAAGAGGAACAACACACCCATCTCATGGGAACACCCAACTCATGGGCACTCTCTTAGGCCAACTCACTCAGTTTGTGTTCTAGAGGATGTCTACAACTGTAATCATCAACACTCCCTCTCAACAAGGGAGGAATTCTCCACCATGCCAAGTCTCTCATGGAAGTACTCGAACTTTGTCTTGGCAAGTGGTTTGGTGAAGATGTCAGCAATCTTCTCGTGGGTAGGAATATATTGCACGTGTATTTTTTTCCTATGCACCATGTCTCTGATATAGTGATATTTTATCTCAATGTGCTTTGATATAACATGAAGCACAGGGTTCTTAGAGAGTGTCACACAACTCTAGTTATCATAATTAATAGTAGTAGGATCCATCTCATGATCGAATAAATCTGTCAAAATTTTATGAAGCCACAATGCTTCGCAGACTGCCACACTCAATTCTATGCACTTTGCCTCTATGGTACTCAATGCCACAGAGCTTTGTTTCCTGCTGCACCAGGAAACCATGGCAGACCCTAAAGTAAATAAACAATTAGAGGTTCTCTTTCGGTCCACTGTGTTTCCTGCCCAATCTGCATCGGCATATCCCTGCAAGCTCAAGTCTACACTGGAGGCATATCTCAGGCCATATCCAATTGTGCCTCATAGGTATATCAATACATGTTTCGCTGCTATCCAGTGAGTCTGTCTCGGTTGACTCATGAACTGGCTAAGCACATTCACTACATAACATATATCAGGTCTGGTGTTAACCAGATACATCAGTGATCCAATCAATTGTCTGTACAAGTGTGGATCAATATCGCCTGAATCAGCATCATTCATCTTCTTCAAATCCATCACCATTGGTGTAGGCATGGATTTGCATTATGTCATACCGAACTTTTTCAAAATCTCCACCGTATATTTTCCTTGACTCGGGAAAATCTCATCTGTCCTCTGCCATACTTCTAGTCCCAAGAAGTAGTGCATCAAGCCTAAATCCTTCATCTCAAATTTAGCATTCAATGCTTGTTTTCATTCAGCAATGAGTCTCTCTAAACCAGTGAAGAAAAGGTCGTCCACAGATAGGACCAAGATTAAACACTCATTGCCAACAATATGATAATATAGGTTTGGATCAACAGTACTCTTGTTGAAGCCCAAACTCATCAAGAATCCATCCATTTTGTCATACCAAGCACGAGGTGCTTGCTTTAGTCCATACAGGGCTTTCTTCAACCTGTACACATGAGATTTTTTGTTGTGTATAACGAATCCTTCTAGATGCTCAATATAAACTTCTTCCTCAATATCACCATTGAGAAAGGTTGTCTTTACATCCATTTGATGTATTTTCCAACCCATGGATGCAGCTAGTGCAATGATAGAACAGATGAAAGTGTATCGGGATACTGGAGAAAATGTCTCATCATAGTCAACTCCCTCTACTTGTGAGAACCCTCTGGCTACAAATCTCGCTTTGTATTTCTCGATGCTTCCATCGAATTCATTCTTGATTTTATAAATCCATTTGGAAGTCACTACAGACTTCCCTTCTGGTCTCGGAACAATATCCCATACATCATTTTTCAATATAGACTTATATTATTCTGTCATGGCATATTTCCATAGATGTTCTCCTAAAGCTTATCCATGAAAAGAAGGCTCAGAGTCAATGATGTGGCTCATGGTTGAAAGGTAGCTCAAGAATCTCTTTGGTCTCTTTCTCTCTTGGGATGTCCCTTGAGGTTTTGTATGTTCCTCTACTTCTTGTAGAGTTTGTCGAGCCCAAGAAGACATTTTATGTCCTACTGCAGTATCTTTGGGCATATCAATTGCAGCAACTTGATCAGCTAGAACAACTAGATCAACTGGAATAATGTATGTCTCCTTCTGAACTGCTGAAGGGGGAGAGGGTATTGTCTCACTGTCAATTTCCATCTGAGATTCTCTGGATCTTTGGAAGGCTATCTCTTCCTCAAAAGTAACATATCTTCTTATCTCAATCTGTCTCTGACCAAAAATGTAGATCTAATAGGCCTTTGATGATTCATTGTATCCCACAAATGTACCCTTTCTCCCTGAAGAGTCTAGCTTGGATCTCTTCGCTTTGGGTAAATGAAAATATATTGGGCACCCAAATATCCTAAAGTGTCCAATCTCAGGCTTCATTCCGGTGAAAGATTCTTCTGGAGTTATGTTCTTCAATATCTAATGAGGACTCATGCTTTGAACATACACTGTTTTCATACATGCTTCTTCCCATAGAATCATAA
The DNA here is from genome assembly GCA_009831015.1 of Picea engelmannii. Lineage (NCBI taxonomy): Eukaryota > Viridiplantae > Streptophyta > Pinopsida > Pinales > Pinaceae > Picea > Picea engelmannii. Next base: position 229,369 of record ML792823.1, read on the forward strand.
GTAGACTTTGATCATGTATCATTGATTTTTTTGCCTCAATGATAGTTCTATTCTTCCTCTCTACAACCCCATTTTGCTGAGGGTTGTAAGGAAATGTGAACTCCCTCTTGATCCCTGCTTCAATACAAAAATTGTTGAAATCCTTGGAGGTGTATTTCCCTCCATTATCTGATCTTAGTACCTTGATATTTATTCCGGTCAGGTTCTCAACCTGAGATTTCCGGTCATGTTCTCAAGAAGTAAATCCAAGTTTTCCAAGAGTGATCATATATGGAGATTACATAGTACAAATACCCATTCATAGAGGCAACAATCATTGTCCCACACACATCTAAATGTATCAAGTCCAAGATTTCCTTGGATCTATTGTCACTGCTCAAGAAGGACCCTTTAACATTTTTTCCAAGAGCACAACCTTTGCAAACAAATTTATGTTGAATCTGTATCTCTGGAAGGCATGTTACCATTTTCCCTAGAGATGGGAGAGCTCTATAATGAATGTGAGCAAGTCTCCTATGACATACCTCACTCAAGTTGATAGTGTCATGTAACAGGGCCTGGACTGGTCTAATGGTTAATATGTACAAGTTTCTTTCTCAAACACCAATTACTTTGGAAGTATTTATATGTGATTCTTTGTGCCATGAAAGAACTCTTCCTTCTGAAAACGTAACCTTGTAGGGTTTGTCTTCCAAGGAAGAAATGGAGACAAGTTTCCTCTTCATCCCAGGTTCATATAGTACTTCACTTAGTTGAAGTTACATATCATAATCTAGTTGGAAGGTATAATTTCCAACCCCTTTCACATTATATATAGCATCGTCTCCAAGGACAACATGTAGATGTGTATCTTTCTCAACAAAACTAGTCAGGTGATCTCTAAAACCGGTCATGTGCCTGGAGGCACCACTATCAATTAACCAAGTATTATCATTGGTAGTGACCATACCTGAGAGTGTTGAGATGTTGATTTCTTCATCTTTTTGAATTCTTGGCTTCCAGGCACTGATTTTTCTTGATCCACCAAGCTTGTCTTCCATCATGGTTATGTTCATCATATTTTTAGATTCTTCACAAACCCTTGTCAACTAGGCTAGAAAACCTAATGACTAGGCTAGGCTAGAAATTTTAGGTTTTTTGGGGATTATTACTACCAAAAATAATCCTTGAAGGATATGGGAACACTAGTGATTTGAAGAGCTCCTTCAATGAGTTGCAGAAACCCTAATTATGAAATTTATGCAGAAAATTGCGAAACCCTAGGGCCAAAAAATCAAAATTCTCAGAAATGCAATCTAAAGCTTGTTGGAGCTGAGATAAAGGATTTTGTACACTCCTATGCACTTTTTATCCCCAACTTCCAAGTATTAAGTGTTGAAATTCCTTAGAAAGAAGGGTTGTACAAAATTTCTAAAAACCCTAGGAGCGTCGTACGGTTCTACAGAAGTGAGAGGATGACTGGTAAATGCTTGTGCAAAGGGTTCTTCAAGACCTATGTTCTGATACCATGTTTATTTTTCATTAATATAGGCTCAATCATGAATTTCATTCCAATTTTATCATATTACTTTAACCATAGACAATTGTAGTTTCACCATTAACAATTTGTTGTAGCAACCAAGATCACAAGAAGAAATACCATGCACAAGTACACAAGAAGTATCCTAGGAAACCCTTCTCAACAAGGGAATAAAACCCAACCAATCCTTTGATATATTCTTCAAGATAAATACCTCCCACACCATAAGCCTAGCACACAAAAGGGTGCTCACAAAACCTAGAAAGCTAGCACCCAAGAGAGGTGTGCACTTCATCCCAAGAACAAGTACTTGCTGAAATTTCCAAACTCACACTTGTGTTGTGTTTCCTCAATGGGCAAATTACCTTTATTTATATTAGACTGGACATATCAAAAGTAGTGTCTATTGGCACAACAGGTCCGACCTCAATAACTCACAATATAATTAATAATAACCATATTAATTATCTTTTACATTATGGTGGGGCCGACCTGTACCCTTTACATCACAAATAGGGTTACAAGTAAGTCTGACTCTTGGAAAATATAGCAATGGATATCATACACCCACTAGTGCTCAACCATTAGGGGCACGTCCATCTGTGCTCAGCCACAGGGATGTCCAAGTCTCTATCTCACTACATCTCATAGGAGAATCATCAGAATACACACTCACTAGTGATTAGCCACTAGGATCACGTTCACTTGTGCTCAGCCACAGGCACATCCTACTCAACAGATCTTTATCTCACTTCGTCTCACAAGATAATCATCTGGAGTATCGCATCATCTCAACTCTCTGCATAGAGGAGAGCATCACATCGTTTCATCTCCGTCTCAGAGAGAACGACACACCCAACTCATGGGCTTCCTCACCCCTCACATGGGCACACAGTGTTCCATCTACGTCTCAGACATGAACCACACACCCATCTCATGGGAACACCCAAATCATGGGATTCCTTACCCCACACAGGGGAACATAATGTTCCTTCTTCGTCTCAGAGAGGAACAACACACCCATCTCATGGGCACACCCAACTCATGGGCTCTCTCTTAGATCGAATCACTCAGTCTATGTCCTGGAGGATGTCTCACGCAGTTGTAATCATCAACAATTACAACTATCATTAATTAATTATTTTTTCTATAAATTTATCACTTGTGTCATACATTGATTGGTAGCATTCATCTCTATAAACTAGAATTCTTGTTGAAGCATTCATCATCACTTGTTGTTGCCATAACCTTTTTTGTTGTATTGGTAAGGGGAAGGTACAATTTATTCTCCTTTTCTTCATCCAACAAGAATTAAGTTTGTTTTGAGTGAACTAGAGAGGGGGGTCGTTGGCCTTACCTTTTCCCTTTCCTCAACCAACTAGGTCTTGGGACGTCTCCCTTGGAGTGAGGTTTTCCTCCTCCTAAAGAGAAAGAGGTACCCTATTGGGGTGAGAGTGATAGGGTTACCTCTGTGTTACGTCAATATAAGACTACTTTTCTTTAGGCTTTAGGCAAGTATATATTGCGTGATAAAAAAAATTGTGTCGTATTCAAGGAACATCGAATCAATTTTCCTCGAACGACACTTTTTCGATAAGCCTTTACTTCAAAAATATTACCTGGCGACTCCACTGAGGGTGATTCCCTCTTTTCCCTTTAATGATCCCTAGAAGGATTATTTGGAGACTCCACTAATGAAAAATCCAACCATGGCATCTCAATGGGACCCAAGTAATTTTAAACCCTTAGATATGAGTGAAATTATGGGTTACCCATGACAAATTCCTCTGAGGTATGAAAATTGGCTCCCTAGATTCATTGGTAATGATGGGGTTAGAGCCGAAGATCACATGGATAATTTTTGGGATTTCTTTCAACTCCACCCTATCAGTGATGATGTTGAATAATTGGCAATGAAACTTTTCTCTGCCACGCTCCATGGAAATGCTATGAGATGGTATGATGATCTTCCTGATGCTAGCATCACATATATGGACCAGTTCGAAGAAACCTTTCTCGATAAATGGGGTGTTAAATTAGAATACATCCACATGCTAATAAAAATACTCGAGTACATGAAACAAAATAAGAATGAGATTGTCAAGGAATTCCATACCAGGTTTGAGAATTTGCTACAACAAATTCCTAGAAGCCATCATCCTGAAGGCAAGTACCTCGTTTACCTCTATACCAATGCACTCTTAGTAAAATTAGGGTTTATCCTCGGTGAAAAAGGGCCAAGAACAATCCAATAATATTATAACATTGCTATAAAAATCGAGGAAAATATATCCTTGTTCAAGGGAGAACACCTCTTTACTCCAGAAATCAAAGTTGATGACCCCAAAGATACCCCAGATACTCTTAGTCTGGAGAGATTAGTTTCCCTTTAGATATTTGTTAGTAAATTCCAGGAAAGAAGGGAACAAGTCATCAACCAACAATGTGTTGAGGAAAGGGATCCTAATGAAGGTTTCCAATCCCATGAGGAAGAGAAATAAATTACTCATGCTTCTACCAAGGATAATGAAGACCTGGTTGAAGAGAGAGATCCTGGAGATATAAAGCATGATGATGAAGTATTAATGTGTTCTCCTCCATTTTATGAAGCCATTTGAGATCATATTCCTCCTGCACAAAAATAAGAGGATGAGGTTAGTCACTTTCCTTTTCAGGTTTTTGACGATACCCTATTGTATGATTCAAAAGGTGAAGAAGAAAGGGAATCCTTGGACAAGTTGAACCCTCTGTATTATGAATATAAATATGTAGGGGAAATTCATGAGGACAAAACACTAATGCTTGCTCTTTCATTTGATGAATTCATCCAAGTCTTCAATTCTCCTGCACAACAATAAGTGAAGACGGTAAGTTATTTCCCTTTCCAAGATTTTGAAGATGCTTTATTTTGTGATTTGGAAAGTGAAGAACGGTTAGAGGAGCCCTTGGATGTTTTAAGCCCTTTGTGTTATGATAAAGGTAATGTCATGGTTGATAATATTGATGAGTTCATACACATTGGGATATGTAAATGGGATGTGACTGGGTATGATGGGGATCCCATTTATGACATTGAGGGTCATTTCCAAATGTTGCCTTTACAACTATCATATGAGGTTACTACTAATTTTGACATTTGGAAACAAGTAGATGATGTAGTTGCAGATGTTTTCCAAGAACCCAAGGGTGGCCTAGTTCTATGTTATCCTGATTATTTTTGGTCATACCTTGAGGATTTTTATAAGTATTTCTTTGAGCACTTGGATTTATTCTATGAATAATATTATCAACAACCATTGTGCTCAGATCTTGATCAAGGTAAGGACGTTGCTTGCCTAAAGCAGGATACTTATGACAAGGTTTTCCAGCTCCCTTTGATTACTTTACCTCGTTATGTCACTAAGGATGTAGTTGGGAAACATGTCCCTTATACCAAGTTTTCTCTAGGGAAGAGCCTTCTTTTAGAATTCAAGGGTAGGTTGAATACCTTAAGATGAAGTTTTGTATCTCAGTCTTTCAGTTTTCCCCTAAAAATTTGTCAATCATCTCTAGGTTCTTGCTAGTCCTTTCCTAGACCTTAGGATGTGATAACATCCAAGGTAGCCAACCTTCAAACTCTTTGGGTTAGTTTTTTGAGCCTTCAATTTCTCATGATCCCTTTCTGAGATGGATTGAGCACTTTCCTAGAATTGTAACTTGGCATAATTTTGTCCCTCCCTCTCGCCTCCATGAGATAGATTTTACGATTTCCTATGATATGATGTATGCTCTAACTCATGTTATTTTTGTGCTTGACTTGTCATTATTTCGGTGTATGATGAATCAAAGAGGCAGTTATTATGAGGTATTTATAGGATGGTTTCACTAGTTATATGAATACACCTAGCATTCAACCAACAAGTAAGTATAGGTAGCTAGCAATTTGCATCCATTGTATATACCAATTTCATATCATGTTAGCATAGTTGTAGTTGCATTTTCATATTGTCTTGATTCAATATGTATATATGTATGCCCATAATCATATGTTAGGCTAGAGATTTTTTTTATAATATATGGACGAGGGGTGATATCACCAACCTAGGGATTATTAATATTGTTTGTTGAGGTTTACCAGGCACAGGTCATACCATAGATGATGAGGTTCTCATGTGCTCTACGGTCAGCACATGTCCCCGAGTTGGAGCCAGATGTTATCCCCTAACGTAGGGATAACTAAGGAAATCACGTCTCGAGGCCCACAGGTCCTAGACATGGAGTACTGAGAGTCGGGCGACTTGAGAATGGCCCCAGAGGGGCCCTCTTTTATTCAGTACAATCCACTTATCACCAGCAGTAGTATCCATCACACCAGCCTGGTCCTGAAGTAGGGGTGAGTCTTTATCCATGAGGCAATGAGTCTAGGTATCATGGTATGTATCACTCTGATTTTTGAAGCACTTGAATATGGTGTATTGAATCCTTCTTCAATTTCACGACGTTTGCTTGTACATTATGATCTTTGCCTCGTTCATACCTGGAAGGGTGACATGGTGCCCTAGTAAGTTGATTTCCCTTTACGATGGGTTGCTACTAGGTGGATCTATGAAAAACCATCATCCATTCCCTCCATACTTACCACTTTCCATATTTATTCCTTTCATCTCCCCTATCCTTGTTTGGGCATTGGGATTGGCCACACTAGGAAGGGTTTTACCTTACCTCGTGGGAAGAAGGGATTAAAGGCCCAGAGGGTAAAATTAGTTGGAAAGAGTTAAACGCCAATTTTGAAACCTTCAAGATGCTTCACCCAGGGATCCCCGAGAAATAAGTGAAAATATTCTCAGTAAGAAAAGGGGACCCATAAGATAACATAAACACTTGAGGTACTAGTTGATGGATAAGAGGTCTCATCATGAGCTGACCTATTATGACCATGGGCATGTAGCGGTATGACACTACCACCTATCTGGTCACCAAGCCAAGGTATTAGCTCTTGGTGGCATAGCCAAGAGAAAGGGGGCCTCATCACGAGCCAACCTTTTCATTTCCATGAAATGTTTGTGGATAACGTTGTCACCTTTGGTCACCAAGCTAGGACAGTGGCCCTCAACTATTTCCTTGAAGCACAAGAGAAAAAGATCAAAATAAATAAAGCTAAGAGTAAAAGGCAATGAATGGGCTAGGAAACAATTGCATTCATGACAAGGTGTAACTCGCCCTCTAAAAAGTCACCCACGGGTAAGACTTTACATTTTCATGTTATCACATGAACCCCATGCCACCTCATACACTTATATGACTTGGACTAGATCCCACCTGGGAAAAACCCCAAACTTAAGAAAGGTTAGACCAATAGGACACACTAAGACCTTCTCCAAACCAACTTTTCAAATTGCATAACATATTTGAGAATTTTTTTGGGTTAAGGGGGGTTTGATACACATGTTTGGGTAATTTAACTATTGGATGTGATTTACATGCTATGATCCATGTGAATTATGAACCCCTAGAGGGCGTACTTGTTGTTGCTACAAGACCTTTCCCAGTGGACAAGTGCACATGAGGTAATGATTAGATCGGACCTTCATAGGGCTCAAATCCTGCCGATGGATGTTGAGACCCTAGCCAAGGGTCATGACATGGATTGAAAAACTTGCACCAGGAAAAAGAAGGATGTTGCATTTCGAGGTACCTTGGTAGACCTAGAGCAAGGGGATCTTTCTCCTCCCACATGCAAGTTATCCCTTGATGGCCCTAGACTTCATCATGGATACCCTAGACGTCATCTAGAACAGGTCTTGTCATCTTGGATGACATTTATGAGGCATTAGCACATGTGGGTAGACTTTCAGGCCTTTGGAGGCCCAACATTTCACCCTCTCTACCCAGTGTTCCATAATTGGGGCTCAATGTCACCCTAGAGGGGCATGACCTCACCCCTAGAGTGATTCTTAGATGCAAAATAATTTTATTTTTTCCAGCTTTAGTTTATTTAAAAAATTGGCCAGGTCGGCCCAGTAATTTTGAACTAAAATTAATTTTAGGTTAAACTTTGTATAAATAAGCAGAAAGTGACATTCATTTGAAACATAAATTGTCCTTGGAGACACGAGGTCTGAAATTTGTGCCCTATTAGGGTTATTGTCTGAAATTGCGAGGTGCCACTCTTGTTTAAGGCTTGTATTTGCAACTTGGATCATTTTTTTGAGTTTTATGGTGATATTATACTCATGATTATTATTGGTGCAAGTAAGTAGAATCTTTATTTTGTCATTTATTGAATGGTTTAAGGTATGGTTTTATCTTCTCATACAAGATTATGAAACTGCATGGTGTATTTAATGCTTGAAGTAAGAAACTTAAGTTGCTACTTTATTACTTTTTATTTTCCAAGCTTTCACTAAACTGGTCTAGTAACTAGTGAAACCCTAGAGGCCTAAATTGCTAGCACTCTATAGGTTTTCAATTGGTTATTGTTGCATAAATTCTACTCCATAAAAAGGATAAGGAGAGCAAGGTATTAGTTCCTAGAAGTGCCTACACCCTAGCACTTTGTCTCTTAAGGTCAAAATCTAGGAGGACTTAAGTTGCTACTCCTCCTAGACTTTTTCCCTCTTATACTTTTGTGTATCATCATTAATTTGAAGCCTTAGAAGGAGTCACCCACATTGACTCCATTTACCCTTAAGAGGCACTAGTCTTCAACCCTTGTTTCTTGACAAGAATCATCAAACTTCAAACTCAATCTCTCTACCCAATACCCTACTAACCTAAACTAACTTTCTAACCTAGTCTAGGAATACTAACCACTAAGTTGTTGTTGTTATAATCATTGCTACAACCATAATTTTGCAGCCTATACAAACTTGTTTGACCACTTAAGTCAATCCAGAAATTGTATAAGGAAAGGTACAATCAACCAAGACTAAAGTGTGCATCAAATTTCCTTTCTAAATACTTTTCTGAAGATTTTACTACTCATGTCATTACTTTATTTTGTTGTTTCTATAGTTATCATTGGCAACATGTTAGAGTTTATTTTCTAACTAACATATATCTAGAAATTGTATGAGACAAGTGTTATCATTTCAGGACTTCACAATATCTTGTTATATTGTCTATTCAAGTGCATTTTTTGGATGTTATTATAGTTTTCATTAATTAATTAATTATTGATGTTATATATTTATCACTTGCTTCATACATTGATTGGTAGCATCCATCTCTATAAACTAGATGTCTTGTTGAAGCATTCATCATCACTTGTTAATGCCATAATGTTTTTTGTTGTATTGGTAAGGGGAAGGTACACTTTATTCTCCTTTGCTTCATCCAACAAGACTTAAGTATGTTTTGAGTGACCAAGAGAGGGGGGTGGTTAGCCTTACCTTTTCCCTTTCCTCAACCAACTAGGTCATGGGACGTCTCCCTTGGAGTGAGGTTTTTCTCCTCCTAAAGAGAAAGAGGTACCCTATTGGGGTGACAGTGATAGGGTTACCTTCATGCTATGTCAATATAACCCTACTTTCCTTTAGGCTTTTGGAAAGTATAGATTGCGCGATAACATGCTGCACGCCTTAAAGTGATTAAATTGAAAAAATAGGTGGAAATATCTATGGTCATGAAAGTTGGTATTAGAGAACAACGTTTCTAAAGGAATGTTGGAATGTCAAATTGTTGATTTATTTACAATTTGTGCATGTTTCTTGAATGTTCTTCTCCTCCAAGGGATCACATTGGTGATAGACAGTTCCAATGAAAAATAAGGAGGATGGAATAGATAATTCTACTAGGGATTGATAATGGTAAGTCCTCTTTGTCATTTTAGGTGGATATTGTTTGAAGACTTGAAGTAGTAGTCACTTGGGAAAGTAACTATGGGAAAATGTTGATGTAATTTGTGAATGGAGAAATAGGTTCACACCATAAGTATAGTGATGGTCAACTCACTGGAGTTGGAAATATCAAGGAAGACTCCTTGCTATAAAGAGGACAATAAATCAGTTTTTGGAGTCATTTCAAAGTCAGTTGGAGAAGATGAACTCTTTGGAATGGAGGTTGACTTAGATCGACCAAGCCTAAGATGACATTGTGGTAGAGTTCCATAATACAATAACATTATGTTTGTACATGGTAGTGTTGTCCAATAGTATTGATGAAGGCTGAAATTGGTGTAATACTTGTTAAAATATGTTGTTGTGAAGGTGAGAAACTAGGATGACACAATCAATCTATTAATACTATCGAAGTTGTTCAAGCTACTATGATAATAAAGGTAAGGAAACTAGAACTATATGATGGCACTTGCAATGCTAATTTACTTGGTAAATTCTATTGGGATGTTCAACAATACCTTGAATAGATGAATGGAAGTTAATATGAGATGAAGCTTAATGGTGTGACAATGATTTTAAAGGGTATCGTGAAGTTTTGGTGGAGAAATCGAGTGGAGGACTTGGCAATAGGGTGAAGTGTTGTGAATATTGAAAACTATGTAGAGATGAAATAGACATCGAAGGCTTATTTTTTACCAAGGAATCATACTTGGATTGAACGAAACCAGTTACTGAACCTTAAGCATACAAGAAAGGTCCAGGAGTGCATCAAATTGTTTTTGGGCCTTATGTTGGAAATCAAGGACATGGCCTATGAATATATGTTGTCTCATTTTATGAAGGGGCTACAACCTTAGGTGAAAAATGCATTGTGACATTAGAACATGCATAATATTTACTTGTCCATCGATATAGTAGGTAAGTTTCTCAACTTCAAGAATGTAGGAAGAAGTCCAGAAGTAGATGAAGGCGGATCATGAGAGAAACAACATCGAAAGAACAAGAATAAAGGAAAAGAAAAGACAAATCCATATAGGAATTCTATCAAGGGTAAAACTAAGAAACCAGATGCACTTAAGGAAAAAAAATGGAGGTAATCCCATTGTTTGTTGGATCTATTAAAATGATCATTGTGCTAAGAATTACCCATTAGAGAAAAAAATTGAATGTTGTGGAGCAAGTGGATCGAACTTCAATTGGTGTATTGATAGTATTAAGTGATATTGGTATAACTTGGATAAAATTGGTCAGACAGGAGTTTAGTAGCATATATATGGGTTCATGTTGTACAAAGGTGTTGTAGACAGTAACCAAGATAATATAACTAGTTCTATCAGGTCATCCAACAAAGGCATGGTGAATAAACCAAACATGACAGAAATATATTTGTTGATGTAGTGAGCAACCTGAGAATGTAACTATCTAATGACACAAGAGAAGTAAATGATTTGTACCTTGTTAGAAATGTGTTTTGGATCATGGACGTGACTTCCCTTCAAACCTACATTTGTCAAAGACAATAATAGGTTAAATGAATGAATAATAACTAAACATCAATGATCTTGAATTTGACAAAGAAAACCAAATGTTATATGACTAAATAATAATTAAACATGTATGAAGCTCTAGAAATACTAAAGGGATACCTCATGAATGAAATCCTCTTCGTTTTGAAAAAACTTTCTTCTCTACTAAACAGGACCAACCACGTGAAGGTGGAAGCTTATTTTTACCCTCCCCCTGCATCACTTTCAATTCCCTATTCCTAGTCATGGATAAGAAGTAGCAAAACAAGAATTAAAGGTAAATGAAATAAAGAAGGTACATGCATATAGAACATATAAGGTCCACGCACAACTAGAAAAAAAAAATTGTACAGCCAATAATTTATATTAATAAAATTTGCATCTATGTATAATATAAATAAAGTATTTTGTACTTACAATTCGAGCGTTTGGTCTCAAGTAACCACCTTGGCAAAGTTTGTGTTGCCCATGTTTTTCTATTATTTCCTTGGTTGTTTTTTATGTGTCTAGTACATATTTTAAATATCTTATAACATACTTGAAACTTTTCCTAGGCTCCCAGGAACGTCAAAAACAACCAAGGCAAGACTAGAAAAAATGAAGGTTCTTTGTCATCATCATCGTGTTCTATATCCTACCTTAAAATTTTCATCATTTATTTTCCCTCCTCTGTAAGTGGCTTAAACCCATACCATGTAGTTAGAAAAAGGGGAGAATTAATGGATAGTGAGAAAAAAATAGTTATAAAAATAGAAGAATTAATGGACAATGAATAATTTGACACTATCTTTCTTATTCCAAAGCCAGACGATGTCATAATTTGACCCAATACATAATTCACATTTTTGTTATTGTTCTAAATTGTCCTAGTTTTGTATTAAGGGAAATTTGACTCGTATATAATTGTATGTGAGACACAACCATAAAATGGGTGTTAATATTCATCCTAGATCATACAAAGGCAATTTGATGTCTATGTGTTTCGTACATAAATCAATTAAAAAAACCTTGTTTATGTACAGATTTGGAAGATACCTCATCATTGAGTTTAATGTAACTAACTAATGCATGAAATAAATAATACACAATGTAACTAAAAATGTAACTATCTAATTATTCAAGATAATTAAATGATTGTACCTTGTCGGAAATGTATTGTGGATCATGGAGGTGACTGCCCTTCAAACTTGCATTTGTCAAAGACAATAATAGGTTAAATGATTGAATAACAACTAAACATCTATGAGCTTGCATTTGAAAAAGATAATTAAACTTATATGACTGAATAATAATTAAACATGTACGATGCTTTAGAAATACTAAAGGGGAATACCTCATGAATGAGCTCCTCTTAGTTTCGAGAATAATTTATTCTCTACCACATGAAGGTGGAAGCTTGTTTGGCCCCTCCCCTCCCACATCATTCTCAATTCCCCATACCCAATCATGCATAACAAGTAGAAAAATAATAATTAAAGGTAAATGAATGAAACAAGGTACATGCATACATTAAATATAAGTTCCACGCACAACTAGCAAAAAAAAACATTGTACAGTCAATAATTTATATTAATATTTGTCCTGAAAATATGTACAATCACTTCTTTTTTTGTTTCTTTTTTTTTATAAAAATAATGAGTGTATCACCATCACGTTCGTCTCGATCATGTCCATCAATTGTTGGGTATTGTTCTTTTTTTGGAAGGTGATGAGTCATCTCAATCATTCTACTACTTCTAGTAGTAAGACATGGACGTTGATGCACTACAGGGGCATCCACTACACTAACAAAAAGTGTTAAAATGACATGGTTAGTTATTATTCATAGAAGTGTTTCATCACTACAAATATCATTACTATATTTTTTACATGGAGGAGCAGTGGACACCCTTGGTTGGATTTTCATTGGTTCCTCTCCTCCCCAATCACTCTCACCTACATGCTCTACCATTGAAACAAGAAAAGTTATAAGTACACCATCTAAGGGAAATATTTATAATCGTCATATTATACATTTTGTTTTAAAGACATGCATATTGTGATGGATTTGTGAACCACTAATATCATGGGGTTGTTGTCCACGACCATGAAATGAACCGATGTTGCTTGCCTGCTTAAAAAAAATAGAGACATAATTAATTGATGGGTAAAATCAATTGTCAATATATTTGACAAGTAATCAACAACTACAATCTTGTCATTTTATTTACCAACTCATTCGAAGGGTCAGATTGTGTATGTGATCCCTTCATTTGTCGATTTTCCACCACAGCTTGAAATTCGAACTTGAATCCGAGCACCAAGTCTTTTTTTGTGGTGGCATTGTTGAATGTATCCCCCTGCATTGCATGGCATAAGATATGGTTTTTTTCTTACTGGTTGCAATTAAATAAAATTTGCATGATGATATGTATAATATGAATAAATTATTTGGTACTTACAATTCTAGCTTTTAATATCAAGTAAACACCTTGGCCAAGTTTTTGTTTCCCATGTTTATCTAGCCTTGTCTTTTTTTCTTTTGATTCGTCTGAGAGCCTATGAAAAGTTTCAAGTATCGTATAAGATATCACGATTTTTTCTATAGAACTAAACAAAATTTAGCATATTCAATTCAAAATATCATATATTACCTTTTAGGGCTAGGTGGTGTCTTCCCTTCGCTTCTCAATGCACTCTCCTTTGCGTCCTCCTGTATATTCTTTCATTCCCTCTTGGGAATGGCCAGAGGATGATTATGCTTAGGGTTCTTTTTCAATTGAACCATATATTGATCTCTAGCATATTTCAAATATGCATCGCCCTTGAGCTGATTTCATAATTGTCAAATAAATCACCAAACAAGTCGACCATATGATCAATAAGATGATTTTCCAAATATTTATTATGGGCATTCCACTGTGTGCGAATGGTGGGCCCGAATATCTCTAAATCCTTGTCATGAAAGAACCTGTAAAAAATATTGTTTCCTAAAAAACAATATGATAATTAGATTAAAATAATATGAAATATGTAGGTTTCAATAAAATGGTAGGAACTATTTAACATATTCAAAAATACCTAGGATTTGTTGTATTTTCAATGGAACCAAGTTTTCGTCCACCAATAAGCTGATGGAGAGTGTTATTGAGCTTTGAACACGTGTTTCCACAATATAACAATGCTATGGCTAAACAAAACCAATATCCTCATCAGATTATCCTTGTAGACCCTCATGAGCACGGTCTAGCATGTGTGGTGGGGGCGTCTCATGGGCCCCAAGAGTTTCATTCCTCTGAGCCACAAACGGAGAGGCAAATAGCCTCGCAGATATGTGGCTCGTGCTAGGATGTTTTGGGGTTTGTGCATCACAGCCACCACCAACATCCCCATGACTAGATTGTCTCGTCAGATTAAAAATTGCTTATAGAAAGAAAATGTTACATATTGTTCATATAACGGTATCAAACAAAAAAATCATAAATCAATATATGTCTAAAATAGTCTCTTTTTTTTTAATGTGCTTATCTTACCACAAAATGTTCTATATCTTGGATTAAAATTTCCATCATTTTTTTCCCTCCTCTGTAAGTGGCTTAGACCTAATCCATTCAATGTATTATTTAATTGTCTTTCTCAAGGCTTTTCGAATTATTTCCACTGGGTTGATGGAATCATATCTTTCATTCCACATATCATCCTGCTCTAACGGTGTGCTCCTCTACATCAACAAATAAACATGTTAATTCAATTATTGTAAGCAATAATTGATATGAAAATCATTGTTATACCTACTCTGAGCTAGCTGGTTCCTTCCCACGATCACCCTGCCACATTATAAAATGCATGACAACTTAGAATGTTAGAAAATAATCTAAGAAGCATGAGCTATTAAAATGTATGTTAAAGATATAAAAAGGAAAACATCAATTACAAGTTTGATATACTCGTAGAGCATATTTACCCCCATAATAGCAGTGCTTCCATCGATTCGATTCAAATAGTAATCGATCAACAACTCTTCCTCTGCAGTTATTGTTTTCACTGCACATAGGAATATTTGATTTCCTTCATGCCCCTCAAATATAAAATTGGGTTGTTTTCTTATTGTCTTGGGTATTGTATTATTAATAAGGCATACAATATTTCTCGACGTCTTTGTCCTTCCATCAATATAGATCGTCGCTCCTTTATTGTGATCATTGAATTTTAGTTGTATATAATTTGCAACGACTACATATCTATGCATACTTGGCATATATCGGACTAGCCTCAACCAATATCCATAGTTGTAGCATGGTATGACATAATCCATCTGTTAGCACTGGGATTTTCTCCTAGACTGCTAAAGAGCAAGCCTGATACCCATCAATAGATTCCATAATTTGGTAAAAGTTTTGTAGAAGTTAAGCTCAAGTGAAACAAATATTCAGGGAATTATATTTAAATATCAGCACAAAATATCCACAAGGTATACACCAGCAAGCAAGGCTTGAATAACTTCAAATCAGTGTTTTTGAAACATAAATGAAAGATGGAAGACTAAATAAACCTGTAATACATGCATTAGATCAAAGCAGGAAATTCTAAGACACATATAACAGAAATTATCATCAAAAGGAGCCTCCTAAATAATGAGAAATAAAGATCTGATAGCACTTGCACCAATAGATAACAACAAATCCTTTACTGCAACATTTGAAAAAGTAATGGAGATGAATCATTCACCAATAATCCACATCAAAGCAATATTGAACACAGAATATGGTAATAATAAAAGAGACTGATCTTTGATTAACCAAGAGTCTTAAATCTAATGTATACAGCCATGGAGACTTTACACAGTTGGCTGAAAAAATAGTATAAGTTGTCCTAAATAGAATCACTTGAACCCCTATATTTATTCCTCTCACCCATTAAATAGAAAATAACATTCAAAATATGCTTAGGAGGTCAAATCCCATATCTTTCATTGTATTTTCGGACTTGGAGATAGGTGGCAACAGTGAAAGAGACAAAAATCCAACAAACTGCTCAATTTTAGGAAGTTGTTGGAAGTCATTAATAAATATGTTTCCAACTCACTACATTAGGTTTTAATGGAGATAAATATTAGGTGCAGGTGTTCTTTATCATCTAACTGATCTTTAAGAAGTCATTCAAACCCTCCTTGACAGGTGGAAACCTCCAAACAAGGTGAATATCCAATAATTGTATGAATTGCAGCGCATTGGTGTTTTAATTTTATCTTTCAAATTCCAAAATGGTTCAGGCTGATTTTTAGTCATCAGGTCAATGCCATAATCATGCTCCTCCACAAAAAATTTCATAAAACCCACATCACCATTTCGGATTTATGATAAAATCTTTAGAAGAAGCTGCTACAGGAAATGAGTTTGCAGTGCCTGAAAGTGGCGTTGCGAACTTTCCTATAGGTGTTGTTTTCAACATTTATCCCAAACGACAAATTGGGTCAGGATGAATTTTTTTCAGCAAGTCAACGAGGCTAGTTTTATTCTCCACACCAATTTTGGGAAAAACCCAGTTCACATTTTTCTAGATATTATGAAAATGAGAGTGTGTTGCAAATTGTTCCAGTTTTAATTAGTTTGTATCTCCTTCAATAGGATGCGCTACGAACTTTCTTGTAGGTGTCATTTTTTCCCTCTGATGACTGTAACTTATGCCAAAACATGCAAGAAGCTTATGATCCTTTGCCAACATCTCCTACAACATCTGAGCCAAGAAGAATGTCCTCCAAGAGAAATAATAACCACAATTATAAGCATCATAAGACAAAAATGTTTCTTAGGGTTTTGTTGGAAGTAATGTTTCTACTAGAATAGTATTTGCAAAGTTTATGAAGTAACTTGACGCTAGAATCATGGTTGAAATGATGATGACAAGGTTGAATGAAGTCTTGAATAGCCATATTTCAAAGCAACTATGCAAAATAGAAAGTTTGCATCACTAGTTCGATTTGCAACAGATGGGTTTGTAGCAAATTTTTACATCAGAAGACCTGGCATCAAATCCCACTCCTTAGTGCAAAAAACCCAGCTTGTCAGCACCTTAAAACTTCCACCATTGACCTGTTTAAAAACTTTGCATCGCCAGTTTGCAATGTTTTTCAAAAATGGTAATGAAAGCCACAATGGTGAACCTTGGGAGATCTATGATGATACAATGGAACTGCAAGCTAAAAAAAACACCATTAGATACCATTTATAAATCACAATCATAAAATATTCGACACATGCCCTATTTGGAGTGCTGCGAACTTCCAAGAGAGTTTGCAGCGCATCTAATTTATGAATTGACAAGACAGTTTAGGTGGTTGGATGAATGTCTAAGACCCTTTGGACACTTGTTTGGATGACACCATTTGATGGTGACCTTTAGATAGCTATATGTGACCTCCACTTTCCCTCTTGTGCAAATGATGAAAACCACCCTTATAACACTAATACTTGACAATGTATTTTGATCATCTCTAGACCCAAGGTTAAAATCAAGCACCTTGATTTATTAACATGAAAAATAACTCAAAAACCTTTAACACCTTAACCCTATGACTCAGACCAACAAGCTTAAACAAATGACTCATATAAGAAGGACTGATAAAAATGACTAACAAAAACCAATGGTGTCCTTCAGTACATATCATGTGCTAACATTGGCTCCATAGGGGACAGAGACCTCCCTGTGAGGCTCCAAGAACCTATGTAGTTATAGTTCCCTTTATCCATGGGATATGGAGTCATTATTTTTTATCTACTGCAAAACAAAAACTGAAAACCACATACTCATGGTTTGAGCTTATTTATATACATAAGCCTACTCTAACCAGTTCTCCAATCTTCTCAAGTAAAAGAAAATTTCCATAGCAGCCATGAAAGTAGCTTCATGAATGATAGAATCTCATCTCTACAACTGGTAAATAAATAATAGCAGAGGCATATTAGTGGCCATAGAAAATTCTTTTGAAAATCATACTTACTTTCAAATGCTAGTGGTGTGATAAAGTCTAAAAACTTCAAAAATTTTGAAAAATAGGACTCCAACACAATTGTTGTTGGGTCTTCAAAACCAATATAAAAAACATGTTGATCCAGAAGAGATGGCTACCACTACATGAATTCTCTTTTGTTGAGAAAAAGGTGACCTCTTTGTTCCTTTAACAACAACTCTTGGGCATAACTCATTTCATGACAATCAGGAGAAACAAAATTGCTTTGATCATGTAATAAAAACCCATGACCAAAGCTTGAAAACATATAATCCCAGATGTCATCATAACCAAACAAGGGTTGTTGATTTTCAATATAAACTGTATGATGCTTTGGAGCATTAACTTCTTCTTCAACAGAATGATCACATGGAAATTGCATCATAGGAGTTAAAAAACTATTACTATGATCAACTGAAGTATACAATCATCCTCTACAAAATTGTTAAGTTGATTTAAATAATGATTACAATCATAGTTTATTTCCCTATCGACAGAAAAATATGAAAATGATGTAGAAGACTGTCCCAAATGTATTTTTTGTTCATAATCATCCTCATGTTCTTTTGAATGCAATCGTTCATCACAAACTTGATCTCGAAGTTTATCATAAGCCTGGATGTTCTCCTCAATTTCTTCAGCATCCTCAAACAATTGTGCTAATGATGAAGATTTACTTTCTCTCATAAAAAGGACAAGATCAGGGTATTAAGCTTCTAAATAGTACATCATGGCAGCAGTTTCAGAAGGTTGGATCTCCAAAGGCATACTGCAAACAAAACTATAAAACCTCTTATTGAATATAGCAATAACTTCATCCTTCTGTCTCCTCAAAGCATGAAACTTATTTAAGTATTGGTCAAAGGATTTTTTCTCTCCCCAATATCTTAAAAATGCACCATATAACTCAGCCCATGAATCAATAGAACTAGCCTCCATATTTTTAATCCACAAAGAATCATCCCCAACAAAAGATTTGGAAAATAACCTTATGACAACATCCTCATGCATGATTTCCAAATTGTCAATGAAATTTTGAAAATCTCTCAAATGCTTCTCAGTTGTGATATGACCTTCCCTAATAAAAAGAGGCGGATATTCTAGAAACTTGAGAGGGTAAGGATGAAGAGTAGATGGCAGCTTTAAGGGTTTAAAAATTTTCTCTCTAATTCTTGATTGAACTTCAGTGGGAAGAAAGTGAGATTCAACAGGTTGATTTCAAGTTTTAGCAGAAATGGTAGAAGGTAATAAATCAGTTCTATAATCTACAGGATGACAAGAATAATCAGGCTCATGGGATATGGATATATGTACATCATCTTCCTCATTGGTTTCAGCTAAAGGGATGGGATCAACGTCTACAATGCAAGAAGAATGTAGACTATCCTTATCCAAAGAGGGATATACAATAGTAGGCTTATGGTCATTCGAATAGACAAAGAAAAGGATAATTCTTCTCACATGTGAAGAAAAGTACAAGAATAAACTGAGGAAAAATAAAATAAGTTTCTGAAAGAAACTTACAATTTGATACCTGGAATGTTTGTGTCTTCCTTTCATCTTTTTCTATCTGATCTAATTCTTCAGTGGAGTCTTGTGACTAATTTGAATCACCAGCAAGTTCTTCAAATGTGTGGAGTCGCCATGGTGAAAAATTGCAGTCGGTTTTGTCATCAACGCTTGTTCACCATCAAGTGTTGGTCATAGTCTTTGTCGTATAGCCCAGGGAAAATATCTTCGTGTCTTCGTTCTCCGACAACGGCACCAAAAATGTTAGCACTAGGAGTTTCTCTTAGACTACTAAAGATAAATCCGAATACCCATTAATAGATTCCATAATTTGGTAAAATTTGTGTAGAAGTTAAGCTCAAGTGCAACAAATATTCAGGGAATTATATTTAAATATCAGCACAAAATCTCCACAAGGTATACACCAGCAAGAAAGGCTTGAATAACTCCAGAACAATGTTTTTGAAACATAAATGAAAGGTGGAAGACTAAATAAACCTATAATACATGCATCAGATCATAGCAGGAAATTCTAAGACACATATAGAATAAATTCTCATCAAAAGGAACCTCCTAAATAATGAGAAATAAAGCTCTGATATCACTTGCACCAGTAGATAACAACAAATCCTTTACTGCAACATTTGAACAAGTAATGGAGATGAATCATTCACCAATAATCCACAACAAAGAAAGATTGAATACAGAATATGGTAATAAGAAAAGAAATTGATCTTTGATTAACCAAGAGTCTTAAATATGATATATATAGTCATGGAGACTTTACACAGTTGGCTTCAAAAATAGTATAAGTTCCCTTATCTAGAGTCACTTGAACCCCTCTCGATTCCTCTCACCCATTAAATAGAAAATAACATCCAAAATATTCTTAGGAGGTCAAAGCCCATCTCTTTCATTGGATTATGGGCCTTGGAGATAGGTGGCAACAGTCAAAGAGACAAAACTCCAACAAACTGCTAAATTTTAGGAAGTTGTTGGAAGTCATTAATAAATTTGTTGCCAACTCACTACATGAGGTTTTAATGGAGATAAATATTAGGTGCAGGTGTTCTTTAGCATCGAACTGATCTTTGAGAATTCATTCGAACCCTCCTTGACAGGTGGCAACCTCCAAACAAGGCGAATATCCAATAACGATATGAATTGTTGCACCAGTTTGCAGTGCACTAGTGTTTTAATTTTATCTTTCAAATGCCAAAATGGGTCAGGCTGATTTTTGGTCATCATGTCATTGCAATAATCATGCTCCTCCAAAAAAAAATCAGAAAATCCCACATCACCATTTTAGATTTATGAAAAAATCTTTAGAATAAGCTGTTGCAGGAAATGAGTTTGCAGCGCCTGACAGTGGCACTGCGAAATTTCATGTAGGTGGTGTTTTCAATATTTCTCCCAAACGATGAACTGGGTCATGTTGAATTTTGGTTAGAAAGTCAACAATGCTATGTTGCTTCTCCACACTAATTTTGAGAAAAATCAAGTTCGCATTTTTCTAAATATTATGAAAATGAAAGTGCGTTGCAAATTGTTCCATTTTTAATTAGTTTGTAGCGCCTTCAACAGGATGTGTTGCGAACTTTATTGTAGGTGTAATTTTTTCCCTCTGATTACTGCATATTATGCCAAAACATGCAAGAAGCTTCTGAACCCTTTCCAACATCTCCTACAACCTTTGAGCCAAGAAGAATGTCCTCCAAGAGAAAAAAACAACCACAATTATAAGCATCATAAGACTAAAATGTTTCTTAGAGTTTTGTTGGAAGGAAGGTTTCTTTTAGAACAATATTTGCAGAGGTTATGAAGTAACTTGAAGCTGGAATCATGGATGAAATGATGATGACAAGGTTGAATGAAGTCTTGAATAGCCATATTTCAAAGCAACTGTGCAAAACAGAGAGTTTGAAACACTAGTTCGATTTGCAGCGGATGGGTTTGTAGCAGAGTTTTACATCAAAAGACCTGGCATCAAATCCCAGTCCTTGGTGCAAAAAACCCAGCTTGTCATCACCTTAAAAAAACCCATCTTGTCATCACCTTAAAACTTCCACCATTGACTTGTTCAGAAATTTTGTCGCGCCAGTTTGTAGTGATTTTCACAAATGGTAATGAAAAGCCACAATGGTGAAACCTCATAAATGTATGATGATACAATGGAATCATAATCATAAAAGATTTGACACATGCCCTATTTGGAGTGTTGCAAACTTCCAGAAGAGTCAGAAACGCATTTTATTTATGAATTGACAAGACACTTTAGGTGGTTGGATGAATGTATAAGACCCTTAGGACACTTGTTTGGATGATAACATTTGATGGTGACCTTTAGATAGCTAGATGTGATATTCACTTTCCCTCATGTGAAAATGATGACAACCACCCTTATAACACTAAGACTTTAAAATGTATTTTGATCAGCTCTAGACCCAAGGTTAAAATCAAGCACCTTGATTTATTAACATGAAAAATAACTCAAAAACCTTTAATAACTTAACCCTGTGACTCATACCTACAACCTTAAGCAAATGACGCATATAAGAAGGACTAGTCACATGACTGAAAAAAACCAATGGTGTCCTTCAATACATATCATGTTCTAACACCATCAACTCAACAAGTCCTCCATATTTCACCTTTATGTCATCCATGGAGAATAGATCCATACCATGTATGTACGAAGGAGCAATGTAATAAATCCTCTCATTGACACAGAAGTCAGTGTCCAACTAAGGAAGTTCATTGGGTACCCATGGTCTCAGTAGATGTTTGTACCTCAAAGGAACCTCGATGTCACCTATGCTCTCATCGTCATAAGAACATAAACCCTCTTCAGCAAGAAATAATTTCATGCACCTACGGAATTTTCTTCTGACCTTTTCACCTATAGGATCTCACCCTATTAGATGTGTTGGACACCGTAACACTTCCCCCCCTCCCTCTATAAATTCCCTCGCTCGAGGATGATAGGTATGATAGGTACATGTTTGGTTGTACCTACACTCCATCGAATGAGAAAACGTAGTTAGAAACGATATGATTGAATGTATCCACATCCTTCACCTAAATAGACATCGTCAAAATGTGTGTGCCAATCATGATAATAATAATCACATGTGAACATTGGACTTGGCACAATTCAGACTTTTTTCCTTGGTTAATATGGATTAAGTGTTGAAATAGGGCTTATATGGAATAATGTTTCATACTAAAGATGGGGCTTGTAAGTTGCACCCATAGGTAAGGTACATTCAGGGCACAAATCTACTCAATGAATAAGTGTCTAGGAATAATGTCTAACTCCTTCCAAAATTCAAAGAAGGAACAATAGACCTTTGAGGATCTTTGTCTATCCTTCTCAATAATATCATGTAGGGTGCATATGTGATTTATTTTCTGTAGTCCCTCTTGAACCAGACATAACATATAGATTTGAAACCATTCCTTTCAAATTTTTCAGATAGATAAATATCAATATCTTTGGCATATTGTATTGATAAATAATATTTCATAGTCAACAAGTTGATTGTTTCATTGTTGATAATGCCAATGTTTAACCATACCCTAAAACCATTTATGATGCCTCAAGTCCTTTTGAAAATTTTAAAACCATCACTCTTATTCTTTGAAATTATCCCACAAGATTGTGCAATCTTGAGCATTATTGTAGAAATCCATTAAATTCATGTGGCACCTTCACGCTTTACATTTTGATTAATGAGAATATGTATCGGTATGAAACCCCCTTTCTTTCCCCCATCCCTTCCCCTCCTATGTTCTCTACATTGCTCGAGACATGTTGAATGTATAAGTTCACAAGAAATCCCTTCATTCACTTCATCCACATCTCCACACTCCATACTACTTGTGGCATGTGGAATACATAGGCCAATCCATTCCACTTTTGTATCTTTGTCTGCATCATGCATAAGTGATTGAAAGGTGTAGATGGATGAACCACAATATGATACTTGGCATGGCTATTAAATAAAGTATAACATGAATAAAGTGAAAAAGAAATGTACATTATGTATATATATATATATAACCATGTGCCTATATTTTTGGTGATTTGAGCGAGTGGTATGATCCTTTGAAGGACATGAGGATTTGATCAAACACTCTGATTTTGGATTTATGTTATGAAAACAACAATAAGAAAGATGTTGCTTAGGAATAATGGTGAGCCAATTTTGGTGATATTGTCAACTCTTTGGTTCAAGATGATAGATATTTTTATTGTTCCATTACATACAAATCGTACTTAAAGTTAGAGAAGGAATAACATAATGAGAAAAAGGCATGTGTCCAAGGTTTAATGAATGTCATATATATAATAAATGTTTTCAACTTCTAGAAAGTATTATATTGGTGCACCAAGAGGTTTGATTCTAAGTATCATATGGAGAGGTTGGATAAGGAAGGAAAAACACATATTTCCATTACATGATCTATGTTGAGAAGGTTGTTGTAACTTTCAAAGTTGATGAAGTTTTTTAGGATGTTCGAGGCCCTGTGGCTTTTGTATGATGAAAATATGGCATAAACCACAAGAACAAGGTTGGAACTCCAAATGTGTTAAAATGGAAGCCTCTAGTCTTAGTTTCGTTCAATTAAATTATACCCATGTCTCTATATTTCTTTGCAACAACTTGTTTCCCTAAGTCGAATGAAATTAATTAGATTGCAATAACTTACAATGAAAATTTTGAAAACCAGTTTCACAAATATAGGTTAACATGTTGAGTGGCATTGTGTTCAATGTCAATTCTGAAACCTAATGATCTCTTGAATGATCTCTTTCCAACTCAAGAAAAACTTCACATAGAATCACAACGTGTTCATCAATAGAAAGCATGATTTACGGTGACCAAAGAGCTCAATGGCATTTTTTTTGGCAAATGCAAAGTCGTCGACCTTCAAATGAAAACATAAACCTACCAATAAATGTTATTTTTCATTAAGAGTATATAAGGTTAAACTATCCTTAATCTCTTTAAAAATATATGCATTACTCGAGAAGTGATACTGGAAAGAAAATCATTTGAAGTTTCAATTGCATCAGTTACTCTAAATTATCATTGAGAGCGTGTACTGAAACCAATGTTGCTTCTTGGAAAGAAAAAAAAAGAGATATTTTATTGAATTAAAAGAAAAAATTGACGCTTGAAGTATTCAAATTTAAGTGGATAGATCTCGAAATCTCAGACGTCAAAATCTTGACTCAACAGCTAAAATTCCAGCTATGTTAAATCTATGGCCAACAGAGATAGAGATAGGTTGTGGCAAAGTATTATGATTAGGATTTGTTAGGGTTAGTATTGATTAGAATTGGATGGGGTATTTACTTTTCATCCTTCACTTTTCACAATAAATTCATTGGTTTGCATGTCGTTATTAAGCAAGTTACGACAAGAGATCTAGTAATTTTCTATTTAATTGTCTTTCATAGTTAGTTATACGAAAAATCAAGTGGAAGTATGTAAGTGAAAATGTTGAAATATTGTAACTTCAAAGAATATTGTAATTATATTTGAGTTATTATTTTATAGATCAAATTCTCATTTTTGGATTGATCATGTCGGGTCTTGTATAATACCAAATCCCCTTTTGTGGATTGGTCAAACCATAGTTATATGGTGGTGTTTGTAAAGTCAACCCCTAGGGTTTAATAAAGTGATGTTAACCACTATTGGAAGAAATCATCCCTACTTGGTGAAGAGACATAACCATAGCGCCTCCTCAACTAGTATTTATAAGTGAGGAGGGCACCTCATTTGTTCACTCACTCATTCACACTTCTAGTGAGAAACTTTTGAAGGGAGCTGCAGTTGCAAGAAGGAGAAGAGAGGCGCATGTTCAATCCTAGGTTATTATTGGTGGTTTTGGTCTTTATTCTTGGCATTGTATTGGAAATCTGTTATTGAGGAAGTTTTTGTTGGGTTTTCTCCCCCATAAGGGTTTCACGGAATAAAATGTTGTGTACCTTGTGATTGTGTTTCTTTCAATGATCTTACTTATGTTGTTATGTTATAGTAAATTGAAAAGAATCTAATAACATCATTAAAACTTAACATGGTATCACAGCTTGATTGAATAGAGCACCTTTCACTGGGTATCCAAAAACGTCATTGTTGTCGTACAAGGAAATTAGGGCTTTTTAATGGAGAGGAATTTATGACTAAAAACTATCTAGGGAAGTGTGCCCTACCCTAGCGCATCCTTTGGCAGCTTGAGCGCACCTTTTCAATGGCCAGATTCTCTAGAAAGTCAAACCCTAGTTTTGATTGGTACCAGGAAACCAGAACCAGTACCAGAAGTACCAGTCCAAAATGGCGCAGGTTAAGTTTCAAGGAGTAAAACTTAGAATTTTTTGTAACAGTCGGCTCCAGCAAACTCACCTCAGCCAAGTGCATATAGTCCTTGGATCGGAATTCAAAATTTTGAATTTTAAGAAATTGTGGTTTCCTTATAAAACCCTAAGTTGATGTTGCAAATGCAGCACCAGTTGCAATACCAGTTTCTTCATGCTAGTCGCAGCACCAATTGCAGTACTGGTTGCAATGAAATTTTTTTATGAAGTGTTGGGACTATTTTTTTATTGTCCTAGTGCGCCTTACCCTAGAAAGTGTTAGAAAACTAGGTGTGCTCGTTTCACCATAGACAATCTAGCAATATTGTCACCCAACCATAGGCCGAAGCCACCCCCGAGCACCTTAACCTTGACAGAGAGAATAATTCTGGAAGCAATCCTAGAACCAATATCCAATCAATGTAGCGTACCTCTATCCAGAGCTAGCACACAAGGAAGAAAGTCCAAACCATAACCAAGACAAATTCCAAGCCTAAAACCGAAAATACAAGTTGCAGTAGATGGAGTTGCATCTACTCTCCATACTTGCACACTTACTAAATCTCTGCAGTGCGCACTAAATTTCTGTAGTTGCGAACTGTGTGTGCGCAAATGAGTTCTGGCATCTTGTATTTATACTGCTCTTTCTTAGTTGTCTAGGCCGACTTCTCTTTCTAGAGGCTAAAGACTCAATATTAAATTATTTTCTTTAGCCGATTTGTCTTCTAGTGTTATATCCAATGCTTTAGGGTTTCTTCTTTCTTCCGAGAATATTCTATTATTGTCAGGGTTACACGTGGAGGTTAATACCTCCCGTAGCTACCATAATATCAACACTCCCTCCTAGCTAGGGAGGTATTGAAGGAAATGTTCTTGAGCACAAACATATCATTCAACCGATAGCATCATTATATCCACTCAGACTATCTCATGATTAAATCACGAGCACCATCATCACTATCGGTATTATCTGACAGCATCAATTGCATCATCTCTTTAATCCATACTCCATCTGAGTAATGATGTTGAATAAGTCACTCACTCCATAGAGTGATACAAGAACTATTCTTCTAATCTGGACATATGTATTAGAATAATAATTGTTCCAACAGATGTTGGAAGTCACGCCATGGGATAGAAGGACTATTCTTCTAATCCGAACATACGTCCTAGAAGAATAATTGTCCTGGACCATACACTGACTATCCATCTAGTTGGTAATAATTTTCAACACTACTTATAGTCTTCATGGAAATCAGAACAATTCCATTCAATAGAACACAATTGTGTCTATCCATAGTAGTACACAAATACTATCCATTGGTACACAACCACACCAAGTAGCACACGGCTACTTGATAAGTGACACATAGTCACAAACAGTGGAACACATCCAACACAGTGGAATACAGCTAATTTCCAGAGACATACAATCTCCACAATGATCATATGATCTGATATCAACTTGTATAACAATATCATGATACAAACTGATTCATCTGGGCCATTCTTACAATCACATATGTGATATCTAGAAGAGCATCTTCCCTTAGAAGGTAAAACATCATCCATGGGCTATCTGGACTATTATTCTCAAGCATATAAGAATAATTTTCCCTGAGTTCTGAGCTTGGACCATTCACCTAACTATGCCATTCCTTCAGCACTAATCATAGTGAAACCTAGAGAGAATGAGTCTGCCCTAGGGAATGCATGTCCCTGATTGTTGAACCTGGACCATTCACTTAACTGGGCCATTCTTCTGGCATTAATCATAGTGCAACCTAGAGAGAATGATTCTTCCCTAGGGAATGACTGTCTGGACCATTTCCTGAGGAAATTATTGTCCTGCACCAACCTCCAAAATGGACCATTCTTCGAAATTGCTCACAATTGTGAACTTTGAAAGAATGACTGCCCAGCAAGGCGTACCATTCTACTTGACCACTACTCAGAGTGACTTCCAAGAAGAATGATTGTCTTGGACCATTCACCCACACTAGCCACAAGGGAAATCGTTGTTTATGGTACATCATCAATCTATCGAACCATTTTCATTACAAAAATGATTGTTCGATATGGACCATTTTCCGAACTGGAAAATGCATGTCCGTCAGAAATCTCAAACCACTTTCCGAGCTAGAAAGGAACTTCTCATCTTGGACCATTTTTCAAACTGAAAAATGATTGCCCATAAATCAATAACACATTAGTTCTCCCTCCCAACCTGGGAGTAATCTCTTCCTTTTTCAATAAGGAAGTTGTCTCCACGAGCCCCAACTTGTTTCTTAAGTACGAAAACTTTTCATCTTGGATAGAGACTTTACCAAAATATTTGTTATCTGCGCATCTGTGGAGATATATTGGAGAACCACTTCTCTTTTCTAGACTTCATCATGGAGAATATAATGCTTGATCTCAATGTACTTCAGTCTATCATGGAACATTGGTTTTCTCTGAAGACTTCATATGGCTCTGATCATTACAATATATCATGGTCGAGTTCAACACTTATGTTTCCTGTTATCTCATGACATCGTGGAAAATCTCAAAGTGAAACATATCCAAGTAGCACTTCTTTTTTCATCGTGAGAGTTTTCCATGGATTAGCAATCCATCATCTCGGACTTCTAAGTAACTATTCTGATACGCTATCTCTGTTATAGAAAGTTTTAACCACGCTTTTGTTGTATATGAGATACTCTGCATCAGGTTTTTTGAATCCATACAAGGTCTTCATATATCTGCATACATGGGTCTCTTTCTAGTATAAGCTTCTTTATCACTTTCTTTATTTGGGAAGAACGGTCTTTTACATGTAAATTCCAATCCATGGATACTGGTGAGCTATCATTATAGTTTGTCTCCCTCTTTTTGGAAAAACCTTTGAATCTCGCAATGCTTCCATTCACAAGTTTTTTTCACATTTTCTTACATACATTGTTCTTTATCATAACTTCCATTTCTTTTTCTTGATTGCTTCTAGTGGGTTCAAACCAAGCTGGTAGTCTTGTGATTCTCAGTATAATAACTAGTTGTTCTGGATTTTCTTTCTTTCTTGGAATATTCATGTTCTTCCTCATGTTTCTCTTTAGCTCTTGGGTCCATGGAGTATTATATAGATTTCATGCCCTGAATATTCCAACTTCTTCCTTTCATCATAGGATCATGGATGTAGATGGACAACTAAGGATACTTTAAGGCTTATTTTCGAAGAAGACTTCTTCTGAACACGTGTTGTTTATCATGGTTGCTAATTTCAATGGGAACATGGACATATACTTCATAATCCTCAATGGATCATATCATTTAGGATTATCTCCTTCCTAATCCTTGTTTCGTGTATGAATGCATAATCTTCTTTTTGGAATTATATAATCATCTCCCTCTATCTAAGAGAGTCCATGCTTATGTCTGCATCCTTATTGCCTTCTGCAAAGTGTCACGAGTCTTTTTCTAATTTCCTCTTGATTGTTGACTTCTTTCTGCTTTGACTTCTTTTGGGTCCCTTCAAGTTTGATTCTAATTTTGGCTTATCTAGCAGTTGTTACTTATATAATAGCTTCCACATGAATTGTTACCAAGGATTGTCAACATACTTCATATTTTCAGATACATTACTTGACTAGTAATCATCGTAATAGTAATCCTTATCTTGTTATTCTTCCATAAGTGTTGTTTCACTGACCATATTATCTTCTAAGAAATAGATATATAGGAACTATGTAAACATGGTATGTACAAGGACTATGTTACAGAAGAATATTGTTACCTTGACTAGAAGAAGAAATCTGCTTTATCTTGTTTGACTTTCTTTGAGGGCTCCTTTTCTTCGGCAAATGTTGCTTTGTGTGTTTCCTTCCTTTTATTTAACTCGGGACAGTGATTCTTGTAGTGACCATATTTTCGACAGTTGAAGCATT
>ML792824.1:63132-88089 GCA_009831015.1 Picea engelmannii
AATGGCTGCAAAACTTTCCTGCGACATCTTGTCACAAGCCAAGAAAACCATCAATCTTGAAAATAAATTATACAAGACTGAAAAATGATGCCAACAAAAATCTTTTGCTCTTCAAACAAACTGTCGCATCTTGTACTTCATCAAAGAACATGGAATTTTCTTGCATCATGGTGTACTTAAAATCAACTTACAAGTCAACAAACACCATCGACTAAACACAAGTCGAACAACACGATCGACACAACATAGTCGTCAGAAAATCATCAACACTAGTCGAGACTCATTTGAAACATATCGACCTTCCCAATAATGACAAGTCGACAAACATGATAAACAATCATGTTACAATCATAAATCATTCATGATGAACTATCGCCAGGTTCTCTACTTACACATACACAAAAACAAATGCATGTGCATGACTCTTCAACTCTCCTTCCAGTACAAACATAAGTACATAACCCAAAACATGCGGGTACATAAGAGCTGAACATGAAAAATATATATGGTTGTAACAAGTGAACATCATATCCATCTTTTACATCCTCCTGGCGAATTTATGCAATAACAAAAATGCCTTCAAAATGAATTGCATTCACATGCAACTTGCATCATGCAAGTTGTGATAAACTGCTGCAACTTATCATGCTTCCCATAAATGCACACATAACGCTGAAAAGTGCATTTACAACAGAAAAATGCAAGCGTTACTTGCTTAAGAAATCCAACCATTTTTTACCAAGCCAACTCAACAGTGACTTTTTCTGTTGAACATCGTCCTCTTGTGAATCATCTTGACTCACATCAATGATGGAATCCCCTCTTCCATTCTTGCCAATCTCCTTATCCAACTGCTTCTTGTGTTGTGGATGAGTAGTTGGATGCAACGTCCAACATTGGTCAATGAGATGACCCCGCTTCTGACAATGAGTGCAAATCTTTTGCATCCTCTTTTCACGTTGTCTTTGCTTGGAAAGTTTCCTGAAAGCGGTTAATATTTTCCAACATTTTGAAACATGATGGTTATATAAACCACAATACGTACATGGATTCCTTCTTCCATTTTTACATACAAATTTATCATGCTTAACATAATCAAATGCAACTGAATGATAAGCAGAATTATACCTTGAACATTCACCTTTATCGCCTCTTTGAGGAGGTGAATCTGAAGAGTTACAAGCTCTCCTTTGAAGACCATCAACAGTGTTCTTGTCCTCATCACTGTCACAACTCTTTCATTTCACACATTCGCATTCATCTTGAACACAATCCTTGCATGCTGAAGAGATTGAACTTTCAACAAAAGTTCTTGAACTTTCACCTTTAAAGCCTTCTTCAGGAGGTGAACTCGAAACAAAGTTTGTTCTTGGAACTTTTCCCCTTGTCTCCTCGACTTTGGAATTTTCTCCATCTCTTCATTCATATCCAAGACCACAATACCTGGGTCTTTCTTCAACAACAATAGGCTCAACAATGCCTTGTGCATGCTTGCCTAACCCTTTACCTTCATAGCCCATTTTAAACAATAACTTGGACCCTATTCCTCTTGTGTGATTTTCAAAACCACCAAAACATTCATCTTGAGAGGAATTAGAAGATAAACTAACATTGCATACCTTATGTTCATGCATGTACTTGGTAAGGGTTTCCTTTGCCTCATGGAGTTGAATCTCCAACTCATGCAACCTTTCAAGAAGCTGGTCTTTTTCCTTCTTCATGGCCATCAACTGCTCTTCAAGGACAATGCTCTTATTCATGTCTTCACACATCTCTTTCATCAAATCTCTCATGATTAGAATTTCCTCTTTGTCAAAGAATTTAGATAATGAAGATGTATATGAACTATCAATGCTTGAAGCTTCCTCCATCCTTGCAAGATATCAAACTTCAACACAAAACTTGCACAATATCAACAGCTAAATCTCAAGCTATCAATGGCAAACACATGAGCAAAACAAACTATACTCTGATACCACATGATCTGAAAATAGAAGGTTGACTTGTTATGCTATGCAAGAACCCTCTACTTCATTAAAAATAAACTTTACAGGACCTTGCTTCATGTGTTAAAAATATGCAAGATAAAATTATGTGTTAAGTTCATGCATCTTCTTGTAAATGTTTATGTGTGAGGAATTGTTCTTTTAAATGGTTAAATATGTACTTGAAATAAATACACAGAAACACAAATTGCAGCAAATAAACCATCAAACTCACAACAAGAACAACATGATAAAGGAGTTCACCCCCCTCCAGGCTACCAAAACATACCCTCAATCACATAAAACAAACATAGGCTCACCAAAACATGTCCTCAATCAATGAGGGCTTCAAGCTCCCTAGAGCTTGCTGAAACTTCAATGGATAAAATCCTGCAAAAGAAGTCTTCAAATGGCCTTGATAATAGTGCCAATAGATTCAGGACATCCAAAAACCCCTAGCTGGGCTTTTACGGCACCTCAATCGGCCAAAAAATGAGAAATATAGGCCTCTTGTCATCCTCTTCCTTCAAGCTTGCTGAAACTGGTTCGCCAAAATGCACCTCTGTGTGCTTGAACCAAGAACACGCTCCAAAATGCGTGTTAAAACCCAGCCCCGCGCATAACCGAAAACTGGTCCAAACTGTAGGATGGTTAGGACGCCTCCAGCCCCTAACCGCCTAGCACCTGGGCATATGGGGTCCATACGACCTCGTGTATTGGCAAAAGTACTAATTATCAAAACCATTTTAGCACCCCACGCTCTCCGGTTGTGGTCATGTGCAACACAATGGAACCACGGCTTTACAATTTTGAAAAAATAAAAACCGCGCGCGCACCTTGCAACAAAGGTTATGGTCGTATATATTATAAATGTGACCAGGGGCTGGGGCTAAGCCCCAGCTCGGACCCCCGCTCCAACGGTCATATAACATAAATTTAAATATATTGCTTTACATATATTAAACAAGCAATAATGTGTGGCGCATTGGTAACATGGACTTTGTTAAAACTTTCACAATGGGAGGAGGTCCAGGGTTCGACTCCCGTGGACTCATGTAAAATTTTAATAAACAAACCAATAAACCATTACCGGGGTGCCACGTGGCAGCCCATTATTGGGCCACGTGGCACCCAATCATTTGCCAGAAAATTGCCATGTGTCGTCAACTGATTCGCTCACTATCAACCAATCAAAAACTGCCATGTCACCTATGCCACGTCAACATGTACGGTCAAGCCATGTCACCTCTACCAAGTCAGCGTACGGTCATGCCACGTCAGCCTGTACGGACTGCCCAGTGAGCATCCTTTTTTCGCTTGTTTGACTTTCCGAACAGATCGCGATATCTCTCGCTCCCGACGTCTGTTTGAGACAAAACGAATTGCGTTGGGTTCGTGATGACGAGGGCTACACTCTCCTTCGTTTTGAGGAAATTCCAAGAACGTTGATTTTTGAGCTAAAATTTGACCCCTGGTCCAGATTTTGATCAATATCCAACTGAGAAATGAGGAATTCAACCCTCATAACAAGACCTGACTTGTTGATCTCAGATCCAACTGAGATGCGAGGAATCCGATCCTCAAGACAAGACTCAACCTGATAGAATGAACTTTCATTCAATCCATTATATATATATATATATATGCACTCTATATATCCACCAAGACACACTCTTCCCTTCATATTCATTTACTTATATAGTCTTCCAAAGGGTTCCACTTTGAAACAATGTGTCCTTTTGGAATGAAACATTGCACCCCTTCATTTAATTAACACAAATGGTAACTTTTATTAATTGATTTTCGTACACCAATTTAGATAGTGATTTTCGTACGAAGATTCTAGAATGATGGAAACTAATTTTAAAATTCTCTGACATGGGTTTTTTGCAGAACATGCCCAATTAGCTGACACATAATAAATTTCCCTAGAAAGTGTGCGAGGTGTCTGGTACAGGCGGTTCTTTGAAGGCAACTTGCCTATATTTTCCTTTCGTCGTCGGATGCCAGATCGACTTCAGTACATATTACCTTTTCATGAATATCTAAATTGACCTCCACATATCTCCTTTGTTGGTGATTATTTAAACTCAACTTGTAAAAATTTTACTTGATGGTTATATTAAAATCGGTTCTCTCACAGCTGCTAGTCACTAAAGATTTGACTTGGTCTCACCCTTTTTTGTATTTGCTTCCTTATTCGATCGACAAACATCTTTTTGGTCGACTCAACTAGGAGAAATTTCGACTTGAGTATTTAAATTCTAGTCGACCCATATTACTTCAACCTCAACCTGAATTGTATTTAATTTTGTTTCGACTTCGACCTTTAGGTTACTTCTTTCTTGGACCGACTCAACTTGAAAGAAAACTGACTTGAGAAATTTGACTTTGGTCATCTTGACTTGCTTTGGTGGACTTGTATTTCCTGAATCAATTTTCCTTTGACTTCAACCTTCAGTTGGTCGACTTGTCTTCAAATCGTCTTGAAATCGATCGACTTGTCTTCTCCAACTTCTGTCAATATGCAGGCTTGCAGTCGGTCGACTTGTCTTTGACTCATATTTTAGTCGATCGACTTCCATATAGTCAGCCTTATTGTTGTTTGAATAAACTCAACTTGTGACTTGATGGTGTCAATGCTTCCTCACCAAACATCCACCATTGACATTATGTCTCATCTTTGGACTCTTCTTCAATTGAGATTTTTTGAATCACTTTTAATGAACATGTCTTACTAACTTCTTTATTTGTGATTTGTATGGATCCATATTAGATTATCCATTTACCATTTTTATCTGGACAGTTTCTTCTTTTGTGAATGGATGTTAATGACACAATATCGACCTTATACAATATAGGATGAGTGTATCAAGATCATACAATATATTAGTCAATATTATCTTTCTATTGATATTTGAGTCACCTTCATAACATTATGTCCAATATTGACAATGCTTGATATTCAAGTCACCTTCATAACATTATGTCTAATATTGACAATGCTTGATATTCAAGTCACCTTCATAACATTATGTCTAATATTGACAATGCTTGACATTCAAGTCACCTTCATAAMATTATGTCCAACCTTCATAACATTATGTCCAATATTGACAATGATTGACATTCAAGTCACCTTCATAACAATATGTCMAATATTGACAATGCTTCTCAAACCAATCGATCAATGATACTTCACCTATTTATCAAGGTTGACGTCAATGACAACCAAATTTCCAAAAATCTCCCCCTTTGTTATTGATGGAAACCTTAGTAAAAAAATCTTACTTCCCTTGTGAAATGTATTTTGTATTTTGAGTCTTTTGAGATGACTTTTTTTAACTCTTTATCTCTCCCCCTTTGACAACAATGACAAAGGGAATATTTCTCTTCTCCCCCTGAGATGATGCTCCCCCTGAGGTGATGTTTTCCCTCTGTCTTTTTCCCATTTATTTTGGACTTTGTTTTTATTTTTTGTCTCTCCTCTTTTAATATCAATGACAAAAAGAAAACTTTTACTTCTTTTCTCCCCCTGTGAATGTGCCAGTTGTTATCCCAATCTCTTGGGATTTTTGTGTTCAAATAGGGTTTTACTATCTTCTCCTTTGTCATAACATACAAGGGTATGAAGCTTACTGGTCTTCTTGATCTATTTCATCTTCTTCTTGATATTATTTAGTTCTTTGATTCCAATAGGTATTTACTATTCTTTCATATCATTAATAAATTTTCTCTATTCATAATATGTCTTTATATATTTTGAACTCATTTTGTTGCTTTCTTCTTTAGATATTATTTGTTTTATTTATCACACTATTCTACAAACTGATTTGTTTTTGAGAGTTCATCATCATCACCATTGTTTTGTGCACCATAATATTCTTCATCTTCTTCTTTTGAAATTCTTCTTCCTTGATCTTGTTCATCTTCATATGCAAATCTCTGAATTTCACATTCCTTATTAGGAGTTTCATCCATCTGTTTATTGTTAACAATTTCTTCATTTTTAGGTGCAAGATCTTCATCCTCTTTCTTTCTTTCTGCTTCATATTTTCTTCTCCATATCTTTCCATAAGGCACTATGTTTGATGAACTTTTATTTTCTACATTTTTCCTTTGAGATTTATCCTCTCTTCTTTCCTTCCTGACTTGTATGGATTATTTTTCATGGGTTGTCTTCTTGATTTCCTGCAGTCTTGGGATTTTTTCCCAAACTTATCACAGTTGCAACATCACATGGTATGCCAAAAAATTGTTGTGTCCCCAACATAATTACATCTCCAACATCTCATTAAGTTATTGGACCTTCCTGAATTTTTCTTTTTAGGACTCTTTCATTTCAATGCTTTGTGACCAAAGTTTTTACATGAAAAACAATAACCATTGAAGGTGTTTCCATACTCGACTCTGTTGTGACATGAGAAGTTTGCCTTTTGATATGTTTCTTGTTTTTTAGTTTCATAGCTTCCTCCTTTAACAAAGTTCATGGTTTGTATTAGGTTTGTGATTACACTTTTTCCTTTTGAGGAGGATAATCCTTTCTTATGTTTGTGAATGGTGTTCCACCTGCCACCTTCTTCTTTCTTATTGTACCCAAGACCATTTTTGTCATCGGTTGGTCTTTGACTGTTCCACATCTTATCTAGGATGGATGAGTTATTATGGAATTTGATAATTACTTTTGTCTTTTCATTCTTCTTTTTGTTGATGATTACAGCTGCATGAGACATCCTCCAGGACACATACCTGAGAGAGAGCCCCTTGAGATGGGTGTGTGGTTCCTATATGAGACAGAGATGGAACGTAGTGATAGACTCCTCCTTATAAGGAGTTGAGAAGAACTCCAGATGATTCTCCTGTGTAACGTAGTGAGAAAGGAGATCTGTTGAGTTGGACGTGCCTGTGGCTGAGCACAAGGTAAACGTGTGAGTTCCCATAGAGTTGGGTGCATCGTCATGAGACAGAGATGAAGACAATGTATTAGCCTCCTCTGAGCAGAGAGTTGAGATGATGAACTCCAGATGACTCTCCTGTGTAATGTAATGGGAAAGAAGATCTATTGAGTGGACGTGCCTATGGATGAGCACAAGTGAACATGATCCTAGTGGTTGAGCACTAGTGAGTGTGGTTCTCCTGTGAGACACAATGAGATAGAGATATGGACATCCCTATGGATGTGCCCCTAGTGGTTGAGCATTAGTGGGTGTATGAGATCCCTTGCTGTATTGTTCAAGATTCAGACTTACTTGTAACCCTATTTGTAATGTAAAGGGTACAGGTTGGCCCCACCTTAATGTAAAATATAATTAATATGGTAATTATTAATTATATTTTGAGTTATTGAGGTCGTCCCTATTGTGCCAAAAGACACATCATTTGATGTGACAAGTCTTATATAAATAAAGGTGAATCCCCATTGAGTAAACACACTTATCATTATGTCATCTCATAATTTCAGAAGTTGTGGTATGAAATTATGAGAATTACAACACCATCTTGTGTGCTAGGTTTGGTGATGGTGTAGGGGGTATTTCTCTTGAAGAATATAGCAAAGGATTGGTTGGGTTTTATTCCCTTGTTGAGAAGGGTTTCCCGGTATACTTCTTGTGTTCTTGTGCATGGTTATTCTTCTTGTGATCTTGGTTTGCTACAATAGTCATGGTTCGAATAATAATTAAACAAAAAATTTAAAGAGAATGCATGAATTATAGCTCATTGAAAACTTAACATGGTTTCAGAGCAGGATTTAAGAAGACCATTGCACACAAAATTAAAGGTAAGGTCTACAAATTCTGTGGTAAGAAGAAGAGGGCTGGATATTTTCTTTAAAATTTCTGTGGTGAATTTAACCCTGGAAACAACAACCAAAGTGTATGGGAGAAGAGGTAGGAACCTAGGAGAAGGGTTGGAACCTAGGAGAAGAGGTTGGAACCTAGGGAGAAGGTAGTCGCATACCTAAGAGGCATGGCCTACTTTAAACCAAAACCACTGCAAATAATCTGACCTATTATGAGGCCCCTCCATAGCTAGCGTGGATATACCCCAACAACAGACACCTAAAGAAGAAGGGTCAGACCCCTTCTGAAGTAAAATCAAAGGCTTCTGCAACCCAAAAATTTGAGACTATCCAGATTCCTTAAGACAATAATGAGGCCTCTATCCTGTGAAAATTTTTACCTTAGTCCGAGGGCATTAAAAGAGTATTGTTTTCCTTTTCCAGATGGACTGTGGGAAAAAGCAGTGTGTTGAGAGAGGAGGATTTAAAGGGACAGAAGCACACCTTAACACTAATGAGATGAACTTGGTAGAGAAAGGTTATTATATTTCAGTGGAGACATGCTTGCCAAAGTTTATAAATTTCAATGATTTATGTCGGGTTACAAGTATTGTTGTAATGCTTACAAGAACTCTTGTTTCCTTATGTCAATAGTGAGAGGGTGCTATGCCTGGTGAAATCTATAAAACAATTGCCTATGATTTTTCCACGTATCATTTTGATGGTGTTCTAAAGATTTGGAAAAATAAGTGATTTCCAGGACCAGGAATCATTTACCACATATTGTTAGATGGCATAGGTTTCATGACACTGTGTGGGCCTGATTAAAGTTGGTGAAGGTCTAGTAAAGGAGATTTCTTTAGCCAATGGTGGAAATAAGATTGCAACTACAAGCTCTATTACTTCATTTGATGGTATGATTGTTAATATCTGGGATGTTGAGACCTATTTGGTGGATGGTAATTTCATACTTGAGGACATGATATATCTTTCAGGTCGTGTCACTGCCTTGGATTGGCTTGTTGTAGGCAATGGCCAGTTACTGTTGGCAATTTCCATGCAAAATGAAGTGCGAGTATATTCACAGAAGAGATATATAGAATATACACTTACAAATCCTGGAGAAACTAAATATTTACACATCTGGGTTTGTATTGTATCAATTAGTACCGCATTCTATATAAAGGGTCCTTTTTTGGGAACCAAAAGAAATGCTTGTGCTCGTCTCCTCTAAGCTTATGTGTATTGTTAGTTAATAGAATATGAAGAGTCTCTTCCTCCAAGGAAAAGAGAATGAAAAAATGAATATGTTGGTATGGTGTCAAGAAAATATGTGGCAGTGTTGTCAGTAACAAAAGGTTGCAACAATTGTGCAGCCTAAAATGCATTGTCCAATAGCAAGGTCTATGTATGAGTTACTTGATAGATAGCACTACAACAATATTGTTGTTGATAGAAGCCAGGATGTTGAGCATATTTCCAGGCCCAAATCTGAAGGAGTCTTTATGGTATAAAAGGACAAAGTCTGAGGTCTATCCTAAGCATGCAGAAAGTTGCTACAAGACCAGAGTATAGGTGTCTAATGGACAAACAAGCAGAACCTCCATTGGTGTACACTCTTAGGTATGCAATTGTATATATATATTATTTGCATCACTGTCATAAGGGTATTTGCAGGAGGAAGGAACCCCTGGTGCAAATGATGGCCCCAGATAAGTCTCAGTGCATTTAGAAGAACAACACACTGGAAGTGAAGAATCTAGGTTTGCTTGTTTTTATCATGACTATAACCTAGATTTCTAAGGTTTCTACCTTACAAGTAGGTGTTGTAGCTGTGACAACTATCCTTAAAATATTTTGATTCTAGAGATGTACTCATGAATCTCCACTAGGAGATACTATTGTCTTGTTTTCTTTTGTTTGCTTTCTTGTTCCAAGCAGGTTAACAACAAATGAAGATGCTTATCCTTCAGACTTCAGAGGGAGTCACTTGACTCATAAGGAGTAAAAAAATTGAGGAAGAGAGGAATTGTATTCTTCCTCTTCAACGATCCAGAGGGAGATAGCCATTGATACAATTGTTCCAGTTGATTTTCCTAAGAACTTTGCAGCAGGCCATAAAAGGCTTGTCTGGGCTTGAAAAACTCTGCAAGAAGCAGAAAGACATGCAACTGATGGAAGAATCAAGAAATATAAAATGAGACTTGTAGTAATAGGATTCTCACAAGCAAAGGGAGTGAACTATGATGAGACATATTGATCCATAAATCCGATGCACTTTCATCTGTACTACCATCCATGAGTTGGAAACTACATTAGATAGATGGATTCTTGATGAAGTTTGGGTCTCAACAAAAGTGTTGTTGATACAAACCTATACTATTACATTGCTGGTGACGAGGTCCTGACTTTGATGACTTATTCAAAGAAGTCATGTTGTGACAAGAAATCTTTGATTTTTTATTTCGAGGTGAAGAATCTAGGTATGATGTACTACTTTTTGGGACAAGAAGTATGACAGAGGACCAATGGGACTTTTCCTAAATCAAGGAAAATATACAGTGGAGATATTAAAATAAGTTCAATATAATAGAATGAAAATCCATGTCTACACCGATGGTGATGGATTTGACGAAAAATAAATGATGATGATTCAAGACAAGATTGATCCACATGTGTACCGAAAGCTGATTGAATCATTGATGTATTTGGTTAAGACCGGACCTGATATATGCTATGCAGTGAATATGCTTAGTCAATTCATGAGTCAGTCGAGACAGACTCATTGTATAGCAGTAACAAATGTATTGATATATATACGAGGCATCGTTGGATATGGCCTGAGATATGCCTCCAGTGTGAACTTGAGTTTGCAGGAATATGTTGATACAGATTGAGCAGAGAATATAGTGGACCGGAAGAGCACATCCGGTTGTTGTCTTATCGTGAAGTTTTTCGTGGTTTCCTAGAGCAATAGGAAACAAAACTTTGGGGCCTTGAGTACCACAGACGCAGAGTATATAACATTGAGTGTGAGAAGCAGTGTGGCTTCACAAGATTATGACAGATTTACTTGATCATGAGATGGATTCTATGATGATAACTAAAGTTGTGTGTAAAGCTCTTCGAGAACCCCGTGTTTCATGATAGATCGAAACACATTGAGATAAAATAACATTATATCAGAGACATGTTGCAGAGGAAAGTAGTGCACGTGCAATATCTTCCTACACATGAGCAGATTGCAAATATCTTCACCAAACCTACAACCAGGATGAAGTTTAAATACTTTTGTATGAGACTTGGATTGATGGAGAATTCCTCCCTAGCTGAGAGGGAGTGTTGATGATTACAACTGCGTGAGACATCCTCCAGGACACAAACCTGAGAGAGATCCCCTTGATATGGGTGTGTGGTTCCTATCTGAGATAGAGCTAGAACATAGTGATAACCTCCTCCTTACAGAGAGTTGAGAAGAACTCCAGTTGATTCTCCTGTGTAATGCAATGAGAAAGAAGATCTGTTGAGTTGGACATGCATGTGGTTGAGCACAAGGTGAACGTGTGAATTCCCATAAAGCCGGGTGCATCATCATGAGACAAAGATAAAGACGATGTATTAGCCTCCTTTGAGCAGAGAGTTGAGACGATGACATCCAGATGAATCTCCTATGTAATGTAGTGGGAAAGAAGATTTGTTGAGTGGACGTGCCTGTGGATGAGCACAGATGAACGTGATCCTAGTGGCTAAGCACTAGTGAGTGTGGTTCTCCGGTGAGACGTAATGAGATAGAGATATGGACATCCCTATGGATGTGCCCCTAGTGGTTGAGCACTATTGGGTGTATGAGATCCCTTGCTATATTGTTCAAGAGTTAGACTTACCCGTAACCCTATTTTTAATGTAAAGGGTACAAGTCGGCCCCACCTTAATGTAAAAGATAATTAATATAAAATATAATTAATATGGTAATTATTAATTATATTTTGAGTTATTGAGGTCGGACCTATTGTTCTGAAATACACATTATTTGATGTGACAAGTCTTATATAAATAAAGGTGAATCCCCATTGAGGAAACACACTTATCATTATGTCATCTCATAATTTCAGAATTCGTGGTCTGAAATTTTGAGAATTACATCACCCTCTTGTGTGCTAGGTTTGGTGATGGTGTGGGAGGTCTATGTATTGAAGAATATAGTAAAGTATTGGTTGGGTTTTCTTCCCTTGTTGAGAAGGGTTTCCCAGGATACTTCTTGTGTTCTTGTGCATGGTTATTCTTCATGTGATCTTGGTTTTCTACAGTAGTTATGGTTCAAGTAATAGTTAAACAATTTTTTTAAAGAGAATGCATGAACTATAGCTCATTGAAAACTTAACACTTTTTGAGGTTGATAACTTCCAATTCCAACATGTGACATGTTTCTTCATTTTTAGTCAACTAGATCTTCAAGTCTTCTTCTATTTCCTTAGCTTATTCAAGTTGAGTCTTTAGACTGATGACTATTTTTTTTGTCTCATCCAAGACTTAAGTGCATTTATTAATTTGTTCATATGTCTTCAACTCTTCTATTTTTGTTAGATCAACAACTTCAATATTCAATATTTTGATGTAACATCCCTGAACCTCCTAAGGTCGGGCAATGCTACCAACACTTATATAACATGCATTTAAATAAATTCAATACATTAACATAGAGTAAGCACATAATTACTTCTAGCATACATAATCCATGGCATTAACAATAATTCATATGCACAACAGTAAACTGCATCGCAATGAAATACACGATAATATTTCAAGCATCACAAACATGCATTTAAAAGCTGAATTTAAACACATCCATATACTTATCTTTGAAACTAGATGTAATTCACCAACTGCGTGCAGACCTTCCACAGACCTCCCATACTTAGACCATGTTGCTCATCACTCTCAGCAGTA
Organism: Picea engelmannii; assembly: GCA_009831015.1. Taxonomy (NCBI): domain Eukaryota; kingdom Viridiplantae; phylum Streptophyta; class Pinopsida; order Pinales; family Pinaceae; genus Picea; species Picea engelmannii. The sequence continues at coordinate 75,844 of ML792824.1, forward strand.
GGTCACCCCCGAGATGGGACTAAGCTCCATCGACATGGAATACTAGGCTAGGCAAGGTCAACGAGAAGACACCTAGTTACAAAGGAAGGATTTTCTCCCAGGAGTCACTTATTCCCACTACTCACGGACTCTCATTCCCCACATGCCTGTCCCACCCCAAGAGTACACACCTTCACTTTCACCAAGATAGTCCTTCGTCTGCTAACCTCCCTTGCCTTGGGCTTCAGCAATAGATCGGACCGGAAGTCTCAGAGTTCAGTAGCAGCTACATGACCCCTTCCAGAAGTTCTTACTTCCTCAACACAATCTCTCACCTGGAGAGAGTTGCTAACAGGATTGGAAACTTGTTCTTGTGACCAATTCCATCACAATGAGGACACAATAGTAAGGCTCAACAACGCATAGTCAATGGAAACAACCTCACACGGTCAGGACTACGGTGCCACAACAGCCCACTGGGATAGCACAAAATGACCCAGGCAAATTCGTGTTTCTCAATCATGCAACACGTAACAGACTCACTGTTATGGTTTTGGGATTGCGTAAGGGTGCACAAAGATCTCACGCACAAGATTGAACTGTCTAGGTAAGGGATCTAAAAACAACACCAGACAGAGGTCGATCATGGACATTCACGAGATGGAGGATGGCGAATTGGAAGGTCAAACCCTCAGACTTAGGTGATGGTTGGTCAAACGCAGACCCTCAATATGGCTTATTCCTATGGTTTTAACTGCATGCGCCTGGGTTGACACATGTCTCCCATGAAGCTGCATGCGCTCCATCAACATGCGTTCATCTCCAGGAACTTAGGACAAAACATATGCATTTACACAATACTTTGGAATAATAATAAATTATTATTCCCAAGGGCTTAAGCCCCCAAGCTTAGCCCCTCTTTCTTATCTTTCATCCCCTTCTCCCTTACCCAGGTTTTGTGGAATCTTAGTTCCCCATCACTCATTCATCGTGGTCGGTCCACACATAAAGATGTTTATCTTTTATTAATAATGTGCATAATTACATGTACAAAATCAAGCTCCTGGCCTTTAACACTTAGGCTCTCCGGCCTAATAAACACATAAGCCTATCAACTTATCAATACTCAGCTCGACAACCTACAAAACATGATTACAATAGGGTTCGTCCTTTGGGATATTACAATCCCCTCCCCTTATTTTTACACTGTCCTCAGTGCAACTTTCACACAGCATCCGCAGGATTTTCAAAATCTTCAAAAAGATGCGGATATTATGTCTGCATAGCATCCTCATGCTCCCATGTCGCATCCGCAGGACCATACCAGGTCCACTAGAAATTTATAAGCCCTATAGCTTGATTCTGAAGCTGTTTTCTTTTCCTGTCCAATATGCGCATAGGATGCACTTGCAAGACACCTTCTTGCTCAACCTGAATCACATCCCAGTCAATAACATGATTAGCATCAGGTATATATTTCTTAAGCAATGAAACATGAAACACATTATGTACAGTTGTGGATGCAGGTAATGCAATCATATATGCAACTAGCCCAATCCTTCATAGGATTTCAAATGGCCCACAAAATTTGGCTGCCAACTTGGCACAGTTTCCCACCCTTAGGGAAATTTTGTTAGTTTTCACTTTCAGGAAAACATGGTCACCCACTTTAAACTCCCAATGGGTTCTTTTTTTATCAGCATAACTTTTATGCCTATCCTGGGCAGCTTTCAAATTCTGCTTAATTTTTAGCATTTGCTCTTCCATTTCCTTGAGAAACTTTGGCCCAACTACTTCTCTATCAGCTGGATTATCCCAACTTACTAGAGTATTGCACTTTCTGCCACAACGTGTTTCAAATGGGATCATCTTCAATGATATTGGATACCCATTGTTGTAGGCGAATTCTACCAAGTGTAGGTAGTCTTCCCATTTCGATGGTTTGTCCATCACATACATTCTCAGTATGTCTTCTATCACTCGATTCACCCACTCTGTTTTCCCATCTGACTCGGGATGGTAGGCTGTACTGAAATTCAGATTCGTTGTGAATCCCTTGAATAACCCCTTCCATAAATTTGACGTAAATTTTGGGTCTTTGTCAGACATAATTGTCTTGGGAATTCCATGCAATCGTGCCACTTCCTTCATAAAAATATCAACAACATCTGTTGCCTTATGAGTAGTCTTTAGTGGAATAAAATGGGCATCTTTCGTAATATTTTCCATTACCACCATGATTGAGTCATGTTGCTTGACTGTTCTGGGTAATCCCGTGATGAAATCCATTGTTGCCACTTCCCACTTCCACTCAGGAATGGGTAAAGGTTGCAACAACCTTGTTGGGTGCCTGCATTCAGCTTTAACCTTCTGGCACTCCATACATCTGATGATGTATTCAACAATCTATTTCTTCATACCTAGCCAGAAACAATGGCTCTTGACTGCTGCCACAGTTTTATGATATTCAGGGTGCCCTGCATAAGAGACATTATGCATTTCATGCAAAATTATACGTTTCAAGTCCTGGACATTAGTTACGTAAATTTTGTTCTTGTACAAAATTATTCCATCAACCCCTAGCTTATAAATCTCCACGTTTTGTGGCGTCTTACCTTGTTGTAGTTTTGCTACTGAATCTTTGTACTGCAAATCTGTATTTGCAGCCTCCAAAATCCTGCCCTTTATATCAGTTTGGTACATGATAATGGTTTTCGCATGTAAGCGATGCACCTTTATGATGAGTGCATTAGCCACCTTGTTTTCCTTCCCTTTGATATGCTTGATATCAAAGTCGTATTCACACAGAAACTCCAACCACCTACTCTACCTAGTGTTTAGGGTGGGTTGGTCAAACAAGTATTTGAGACTATTGTGGTTTGTTCTCAATTCAAATCTCCTCCCCATGAGGTAATGTCTCCATTTCATCATAGAGTGAACGATTGCTGCCAACTCCAAATCATGAGTGGCATAACTCTTTTCGTGCTCTTTGAGCTTCTTGGACTCATAACAAATTATGAATCCATTCTGACTGAGGACTCCTCCTAGTCCTTCTTTGCATGCATCAGTGCATACCACAAAATCTTCATTTGGGTCTACGATCCTCATGATTGGAGCACTGGTTAACAGTTGCTTCAATTGTTGGAAGCTTCTCTCACAATCCTCTATCCACATAAACTTATTCTCCTTCCTTTGCAAAGAAGTGATAGGGTGAGATACCCTCGAGAACCCTGTGATAAACCTTCTGTAATAGATCGCTAGACCCATAAAGGATCTAACTTCCACCACATTCCTTGGCGTTGATCATTCTCTGATGGCCTCAACCTTCTCAGGATCCACGACGATTCCTTCTTATGAAATAATATGCCCCAAGTAATGGATTTGTTCCTAATAAAATGAGCATTTGCTAAATTTGGCATACAGTTGGTGCTCTCTTAGCACTTGCAGCACCATCCTCAGGTGTTGTTCATGCTCTTCCTTTGAATTGGAATAAAACAGAATGTCATCCATGAAGAATATGAAAAACTTTTCTAGATAGTCCCTGAACACACCATTCATCAAGCACATAAAAACAACAGGTGTGTTCGACAGTCCAAACAGCACCACTGTGAACTTGTAATGACCATACCTTGTTCTAAAGGCGGTCTTGTTGATGTCTTCATACTTTATTCTTACCTGGTGATATCCCGATCTGAGATCTATCTTCGAAAATATCTTTGCATCCTTCAATTGATCGAAGAGGTCATCAATCCTCAGTAGAGTGTACTTGTTCTTAACAGTTACTTTGTTTAACTGTCTGAAATCAATACACAGCCTCAACGTCCCATCCTTCTTCTTCACGAACAGGACTGGGGCACCCCAAGGTGACACGCTTGGGCGAATGTACCCCTTCCTCATAAGCTCTTCAAGATTCAACTGAAGTTCTTTCAGCTCTGGTGTGCTCATTCTATAAGGATCTTTCGACACTGGAGCTGCTCCAGGCATCAAATTTACAGAGAAATCAATATCTCTCTTCGGAGGTAGTCCAGGTACCTCCTAAAATACATCTTCAAACTCTTTTAGTACCACATGGTCTCCAATATTTGAGACCTCATCCTTAGATGCTTCCTCCATATGGGTTGCAAACAATTGTCAGCCTTTCCTGTAGCATTTCTTCAGTTGTAATGCTGAAATTTCTCTAACAACAACAACTCTGGGAATTCCTTGAACTGTTTTCTGATTCCCCTCCTCATCCATGAAAGTAAAGGCCTTGTTGTGACAGTCCAGGAGGGAATGGCGCTGGTCCAACCAGTCCATCCCAATTAAACAGTCATAAGAGCCTAAAGGCAGAATATTCAATTCAGCCTTCGTGCTCAATCCTTTCATGTCCACAGGACATGACTTAACCAACTCAGTGAGTTTCCTCTTGGTTCTTGTAGCCAACTTCACTAACCAATACTTTTCATGTTTTCTTCTTGATAAATGCAAACCTTCCACCACTCTAGGATCTATATAACTATGGCTAGCCTCTTAATCAATTAAAATAGTAAGTGGTTGGTTGTTAATCATACCTTCCACTTCAATCATGTGCGATTAAAATTCAGCTTGCTTGTTTTCCAGGGCTGCGTAGATCCTTGGCATTCTACTGCCCATGTCCTCCACTGTGTCAGCTTGCTGAACATTATGGATGGCTCTCGCTTTATCATTTCTGTGGGATAAATATTTGTACCTATGGTTTCCTTTACAACCCCAACACTCCATAGGTGTCTGCCTTGGTAATTGACCACCCACTTCAGCCTTTCTGGGATATCTAAAAGATGGTTGTCCCTGAGGACTGTTTCTGAAAAAGGGAGGCTTGTTTCCCTTCTGCCTTTGTTCCTTGTTTAACTTCTTCTTGTCTTCCCAAGCCTTCTGGAAGGTAGGATTTTCTCTCTATTGTTCATATAAACATTTCGCTCTTCTTATTGTTTCTTCCATAGACTTAGGGTCATCATAATGAATCTTGTCACCAATAGAAGGTGGTAATCCACTTAGATACCTCTAAATCTTAACAGTCTCCTCCTTGATGAACAAAACATACTTCAGCAGTTCCAAAAATCTTCGCTCGTACTCATCAATGGTCTTGCTGCCTAGTTTGAGTTCAAAGAACTCTTTCATCTTTCTGTCATAATATCTTTTAGTCAAATATTTCTTCTCGAAATACCTCTTGATTTCCTTCCAAGTGATATCTTTCTCTCTAATGTGTTGCACCTGCACAAGCTAATCCCACCACATGTATGCTTTTCCTTTCAACTGATACTTCACAATTCTTCCTTCGGCATGAGAGGAATAATTTTGCAATTGAAAGTACTTCCTCATGCCTAGCAGCCATGTCTCGTCATATTCTTCCTTCTGGTGTTCTCCATCAAACGTGGGAGGCTTAATCTTATTCATTTCTCCTTTTAGTTCATCCACTCTAGACCTCCTATGCTTTCTGGTAGGAGATGGGTTTGAACTACCGCGTGTTTCTTTACTGGAATGCTTTGGGGAGCGACGACGACATCCGCTAACACTCCTTGATCTTCTTTTCCTCCCAGGGGTCCTGCAACTCCCTATTTTTCTTGTATCACTCTCCTATTCCAATTTATTTTCGATCCTATCTAGGCTCCGCAACAACTTCAAGTTGAATTCACCCTGTTTATCCCGAGTTTTCTTGAGCCTTCTGCTATCAGCTCGGCGAGCCTGGGCATCTTTCTGCAATATTTCAATGATTTTCATCATATTCCCTTCCCTATCCATCTCCTTTCCGTGCCCATTGGAGTTCGATCCTTCGACTCCCAAGTTGACATCCATTCCTTTTCTTTCGTTCTCTAAACTGGAGGAAATTCACGCCTCTTCCATTTCTTTGCAATCAACGAAAACTCTGACCAGTTCTGGCCCTCGTCAACCTCTGCAATCACAATGTGCAGACAACCAGAATTTGTCAAGCCATCTTTCCTTAACAAATTCCACACATTCAAAACCAACCCGATTCTAAGAAAACGTTTCGACTTCATGAATCTTTTGAGCTCTGCTCAGCTCTGTAACTTTCGGTCGATAGCCCCTCCCCCCTTTCTTAGTCCCCAACCCATGCAATCATGGGCTGTGACCAAACGCTAGACCATTATCTCTCGAGTTTTGGTTACCGAACTCACGACATCGAGTGGATCAACGGTCCATGTGTACACGACATCCAATGGTTGGAACCCACTATGGTCTTTCCGTCATCGAAGTTTCCGGACTTCGGGACTTCAGACCTCAGAGGTTCCCACACTTGTTTCCTCCAAATATTTCGACATCCGAAATTCCAATTTACTTTATCCCCTTTGGGCCCACGTCACACAGTTGTTTCTAACAACCGCGGTGGCACGTGGCATGCTTAGGATGGTCCATGTCACCTTCGACAACGTCATCAGGTACTACCACATTCACTTTTCTTTTCAAGAGTTTGGGTTTCGAGAGTTTGTGCGTCCACACTTCTCGCTTTTTTTGATAGCCGAAATCGCGAAATCGTGATCTTCTCCTTAGCTTGATCCTATGACCAAGCTCTTTCCTTGCGATCTACGGTGTAGATATTTTCGAGACTTCGGAGTTTCGAGAATCGGGATTTCGTGCCTCAACACATCTCACTTTTCTCGATAGTCAAATCCCCGAAAGGTTTCTAGGATAACTCTCTTGCACCTTCTCCAGATCTGATGGTCGTGAGGGATCTCCTTTCCTCCCGACCAGATCCAACGGCTCCAACACTTCGTTTGTTGCACTCTCTCTCTCTGTGGCCAAATACCACACCAACTGCAGTTTTGTAACATAGCCAAGCAACCCCTTGGCACTCAGAAATAATCTAAGGTTCGAAATTAGTCCCTCCAGACATAATTTCTACCTGAAACCTGGGTCCAATGGCCCCTTATCTGGCCCATCTAGGCTCAGCATTGAAAACCTTGGCTCTGATACCAAATGTAACATCCCTGACCCTCCTAAGGTCGGGCAATTCTACCAACACTTATATAACATGCATTTAAATAAATTCAATACATTAACACAGAGTAAGCACATAATTATTGCTAGCATACATAATCCATGGCATTAACAATAATTCATATGCACAACAGTAAACTTCATCGCAACAGAATACATGATAATATTGCAAGCATCACAAACATGCATTTAAAAGATGAATTTAAACACATGCATATACTTATCTTTGAAACTAGATGTAATTCACCAACTGTGTGCAGACCTTCCACGAACCTCCCAGCCTTAGACCGCGTTGCTCATTACTCTCAGTAGTAGGCCACCCCCGAGCTGGGACTAAGCTCCACCGGCAGGGAATCTTAGGCTAGGCAAGGTCAACGAGAAGACACCCAGTTATAGAGGAAGGATTTTCTCCCAAGAGTCACTTCTGCCCACTGCTCATAGACTCTCATTCTCCACATGTATGTCCCACCCCAGGAGTATACACCTTCACTATCACCAAGATAGTCCTTCGGCTGCTAACCTCCCTTGCCTTAGTCTTCAGCAACAGACCGGACCGGAAGTCTCAGAGTTCTATAGCAGCTACAGGATCCCTTCTAGGATTTCTTACTTCCTCATCACAATCTCTCACTTGGAGAGAGTTGCTCACAGGTTTGGCAACCTATTCTTGTGACCAATTCCAGTACAGTGAGGACACAACAATAAGGCTCAACAACGCACAATCAATGGCAACAACCTCACATGGTTAGGACTACGCTGCCACAACAACCCACTAGGATAACACAACACAACCTAGGCAAATTCAGGTTTCTCAATCATGCAACACATAACAGACTCACGGTTATGGTTTCAGGATTGTGTAAGGGTGCACAGAGATCTCATGCACAAGCTTGAACTATCTAGGTAAGGGATATGAAAACAACACCAGGTAGAGGTCGATCATGGATAGTCACGAGTTCAGATGGAGGATGGTGAATTGGAAGGTCGAACCCCCAGACTCAGGTGATGGTTGGTTGAATGCAGACCCCCAACACGGCTTATTCATATGGTTTTAACTGCATGCGCCTGGGTCAACACATGTCACCCATGAAGCTACATGCGCTCCATCATCATGTGTTCCTCTGCAGGAACTTAGGACAAAACATATACATTTACACAGTACTTTGGAATAATAATAAATTATTATTCCCAAGGGCTTAAGCCCCCAAGATTAGCCCCTCTTTCTTACCTTTCATCCCCCTCTCCCTTACCCAGGCTTTGTGGAATCTCAGTCCCCCATCACTCATTCATCGTGGTCAGTCCACACACATAGATGTTTATCTTTTATTAATAATGTGCATAATTTCATGTACAAAATTAGGCTCCTAGCCTTTAACACTTAGGCTCTCTAGCCTAATAAACACATAAGCCTATCATCTTATCAATACTCGGCTCACCAGCCTACAAAACATGATTACAACAGGGTTCGTCTTTTGGGATATTATATTTGATTTCTTCCTTGTTTTCTAGCTGAATCCTTTTGAGGTTGATGACTTCCAATTCCAGCGTGTCGCATGATTCTTCATTTTTAGTCAACTGGATCTTCAGAGTTTCTTAAATTTCCTTAGTTTCTTCAAGTTGAGTCTTTATATTGTTGACCATTTATTTTGTTTCTTCTAATTCTTCTGTGCATTTATTGAGTTTGTCGTATGCCTTCAACTTGTTCATTTCTTTTGTTAGATCAACAACTTCAGTCTTTAATCTATTGATCTCTCTTCTTTGTCTTCTAGCTGAATATTTTGTTCTTTCTCTTCATGGTTGTTAGATTGATCTAACTGTTGAGTAGCAACATATCTTTATTTTGAAGTTTCTCTAACTCTTCTAGAGTGCACATAGTTGTGTATTTGATATTGTCAAGAGCCTCCACAGGAACTTCAATATATATACCATTTTCTTGTTCCATACGAATCTCTTCTAATGCAACTATAATATCAGTCTTAAGATTCAATATTTTTTCTTCAGTGATTATTGAGGTATGCATCAATTCCTTGATGGAGTTGTCTTCTTCATTGATGACTAGGGATTGCATCAATTCCTTGTTTGATTTGTCTTTTTATTTGATGACCGGGGATTGCATCAATTCCTTGTTTGAGTTGTTTTCTTTATTGATAATTGGGGATTGCATCAATTCCTTGTTTGAGTTGTCTTCTTTATTGATGACTGGGGATTGCATCAATTCCTTTATGGTATTGTCTTTTTTGTTGTTGTTGTGTTTTGTACTTTACTGTAATAAGAACTCTCTAGTTGGAGCCATAATACTTTAGCAGAGGTGCAATGTCCCATATTTTCTTTGATTCGGTCTGACCGTCCATTCTGGATTGCTATTAATTCCATTGAATTGTTTCTCTTTGCTTCTTTTGCAGTTTTGGATTTGTTCGTTGAGGTAGTTAAGTACCAAGGCTTATTTACTACTGAGTCCCAAACTCCAGATCCTCTTGACTTCATATATATTTTCATTATTTTCCTCCATGAAGAGTAGTATGTTCCATCAAATAAAGGAGTTTCATTTGTGGAGAGAGCCATTTGTTCATCCATTTGTGTGTTTAGTAGGATCTCCCTTCCAGTGATTAGATTGTTTTTCCTTGAAGAAACCTTACTATGATACCAATTTTTCTCTTCAGAACAATTAAGTGGTTAAACTGTAGTGAAGGAACTTGATCTGATACCAATTGTTCTCTTCAGAACAATTGAGTCATTACACTATAGTGAAGGAACCTGCTCCGATACCAATTGTTGAAACACACACTGACACTGAGAGGGGGGGGTGAATCAATGTCTGGAACTTTTGGATACTTTTCACACTTTCATAGATTAACTAAATTAACTAAATAAAATATATGCAATTCAATTAATTATTCATAAACATGTATAACACAAACTGTAGGAAGTAGATAAAATATCATTCTTTTATTTATTTAACTTGAATGAATACAAATAAAATCAATCTTTTAATATCTTCAACTTCAACTGAATATTAGAGATCCAAATCTCTGATACAAGACCGACTTGTAGTTCTCATATCCAACTGAGAAATGAGGAATCCAACCCTCATAACAAGACCTGACTTGTTGATCTCAGATCCAACTGAGATGTGAGGAATCCAATCCTCATGACACGACTCATCTTGTAAACATGTACCAACCTGATAGAATGAACTTTCATTCAATCCATTATATATATATATATCCACCAAGACACACTCTTCCCTTCATATTCCTTTACTTATATAGTCTTCCAAAGGGTTCCATTTTGAAACAATATGTCATTTTGGAATGAAACATTGCACCCCTTCATTTAATTAACACAAATGATAACTTTTATTAATTGATTTTCATACGCTAATTTAGACAACGATTTTCGTATGAAGATTCTAGAGTGATGGAAACTAATTTTAAAATTCTTCAACATGGGTTTTTTGCAGAAAATGCCCAATTAGCTGATGAGCAGGAAATTTCCCTAGAAAGTGTGTCAGGTGGCTAGTATAGGCGGTTCTTTGAAGAAAAATTGCCTATATTTTCCTTTCGTCGTCGGATGTCAGATCGACTTCAATACATATTACCTTTTCATGAATGTCTAAATTGACCTCCACATATCTCCTTTGTTGGTGATTATTTAAACTCAACTTGTAAACATTTTACTTGATGGTTATATTAAAATCGGTTCCCTCTCAGTTGTCAGTCACTAAATATTTGACTTGGTCTCACCCTTTTTCTTATTTGCTTCCTCATTCGACCAACAAACATCTTTTTGGTCGACTCAACTAGGAGAAATTCCGACTTGAGTATTTCAATTCTAGTTGACCCATCTTGCTTCAACTTTGACCCGACTTGTATTTAAGTTTGTTTCGACTTCTACCTGTAGGCTACTTCTTTCTTAGATCGACTCAACTTGGAAGAAAACCAACTTGAGAAATTCAACTTTGGTCATCTCGACTTGCTTTGGCCGACTTGTATTTCTTGACTCAATTTTCCTTCGACTTTGACCTTCAATTAGTCGACTTGTCTTCGACTCATCGTGAAATCGATCGACTTGTCTTCTCCAACTTCCATCAATTTGCAGGCTTGCAACCGGTCGACTTGTCTTCGACTCGTCTTGCAGTTGATCGACTTCCATGTAGTCGACCTTATTGTTGTTTGAATCGACTCGACTTGTCACTCAAAGGTGTTAATGATTCCTCACCAAACATCCACCATTGACATTCTGTCTCATCTCTGACCTCTTCTTCAATTGAGGCTTTTTGAATCACTTTTAATGAACCATGTCTTATTAACTTATTTATTTGTGATTTGTATGGATCCATATTAGATTATCCATTTACCCTTTTTATCTGACATTTTCTTCACAATTTTTTCTTTTGTGCATGGATGCTAATGACACAATCTCAACCTTATACAATATAGGATGAATGTATCAAGCTCATACAATATATTAGTCAATATTATCTTTCTATTGATATTCAAATCACCTTCATAACATTATGTCCAATATTGACAATGTCTGACATTCAAGTCATCTTCATAACAATATGTCCAATATTGACAATGCTTCTCAAACCGATCGATCAATGATACTTCACCTATTTATCAAGGTTGACGTCAATGGCAACCAAATTTCCAACAAGGCTTTTGTTGAAAGCGGTTAATTATATCAAAACACTATAAAAACCATGAAGAGAGCCTGGTTGCTTTATAGGGCTCTAGGAACACGTAAATCTAGCAAGATTGCACTAATTGTTTATCATGCAGGTTAAGATGTCTATAATTTGGATATTCCTAAGGTTGATACAAACACAAAGCTAAAGGAATTTTCTCATCAAAACCGCCAAGTATGTGGTTCTTATCGAGGGCATTGATTGCTCACTCTATTTCTCAAAGCATGCAAAAAATGTGTGATAGAGTAGAAGTTAGAGGATAATCCCTATTGCATAAATATAAGGATAATTGAATTATGTTAACTTCTCCATATCTTACTTAAGAATCCAACCTAAGCATAAAAATTGTTACTCTAAGCATTAAAGTTGTAAATGATAAATCTTATTGGTCTTGGGCTTGCAATGAGGCAAACAAAAAGAGATGTAAGGAACATTCTCAAATATTTGGCACTTAAATTATCGTCACACTTATGTCAATGTTTCTAGAAACAAGGAGTGTTATAGATAAAGATACATAAAATTGGGGAAAGGGGAATGATCAAAGGAGTAAGGAATTAATGATGTAGAAAATTGAATGAACAAAATCACAATTAACATTGTTGTAATTC
>ML792824.1:118538-164675 GCA_009831015.1 Picea engelmannii
TATATATATAGATAGATAGATAGATAGATAGATAGATAGATAGATAGATAGATGAGGTACATGTAAATTTTTAAACTCGCATGAGGGTTTTAAAAATTAAGTGAATGCCATTAAAGCATATTAAATTAAATTGAAGTTTGATATGATAATGATGGTTTTTATGAATCTTCAAAAGAACTGAACTGAGCAAAAATTCAAGGAACTGTTTTGTAAAGCGGGTTTCGAATGCTAAACCATCACAAAATTGCCCGATTCAAATTATATTAATTCATTATAAGATGGGGTATACATAATAGTCTCAATTATGGGGAGTGGATTTACTTATGAAATTATATTCAAGTGGTTTAATTAAGAAAAACATAGTAATAATTTATAAAATCTTAGATTATGATGCAATCGAGGGCATATTTCTCTTCATTCACTAATATTTGCAGCAAATCAAACTCTTTTAATAGATTATAGAGATTAAGCGTGTAATACATGCACAGGATGTGCACAATCATCCGATTGACGACCTCGATTTGGACATCGGTTTAGGGGTGGAAAGAAGTGGATTTTGTGAGCTTGGTGTCCAACAGAGACCAGAGACTCGACCAAAAGGTGTTGAGGAACCTGATGTCTCGGTCGGAGATGATGGTATGTGGTATCCCAAAGTGTACCCAAACTCGTTTGAAAAAGAGCTTGGTAGTATTGGTCATTGTGAAAGTCTTCTTACAGGCTGAGAGGATGGCCATCTTCAAAAACCGATCAATGACCACAAACACACAGTCATTTATGTGCTTGGTGGTCGACAAACCAGACATGTAATCCATGGAGATGGACTCCCACCGCTTCTCAGGAATAGGCAGAGGGGTGTATAAGCCTTGCTTCTTGATGGTTGGCTTGGCAATGGCACAGACAATGCAAGATCTGATATACTTGCTGACGTCCAGTCGAAGTTTTGGCCAATAAAAATGTTTCTGTAGGATGACCATAGTTTTCTCTACGCTAAAATGTCCTTCCACCCAACTGTAGTGGGCTTCCCAAATTAGCTTTGCATGCTCGCTTGTAAGAACACAGAGATGGCCCAGGTGGCATAAGAGTCTGCCCTAAATGTGAAAATCAGTGACAGTGGCGCATGTACCCAAGAGTTGATATGTGGTGTTGAAGTCTGGATCTTGCTGGTAAAGTTGGGGCCACTTTGATGTTTCATGTCCATAGGAATGTAGCACAGTGGTAAGTGCAGCCACAGGAGGCCGACTAAGGCAGTCAGCGACACGATTGGAGATACATGTCTTATACTTGATGTTGATATGGAACTGTTGCAAGTAGGTGGACCACTTCTGATGGCGGTCGTTCTGCAATTTCCCTTATGTCTGTATGAACTGCAAAGGCTTGTGATCAGTGTGTATGATCGTCTATGTCCCCAGAATGTAATGTTTCCATTGACGATAGGCTTGTACAATGGAATACATTTCCTTATCATAGGTGGGGTATTTACAGACAACATCGGAGAGTGTCTCACTATGGTATGCCATTGGATGCTTGTGTTGAGTGAGAACTGTGCCCACAACATAGTCATATGCATCAGTCTCAATCTCGAATGCTTGTTGCAGATCGGGCAAGGAGAGTACGGGAGTTGAGCACAAATGATGTTTCAGATCTTCAAATTCTCATTTCTACTCCTTCCCCCATACGAAATTGGCCCTACCACCTCCATTGGTCACCTGGATAAGGGCCCAGGAAATATGAGAGAATCCCAACACGAACCGTCGGTAAAAATTGGCGAGTCCTAAGAAGATCTGAAGCTTGGTCAGTGTGGTCAAGGCTGGCCAGACATGGATGACTTGGATATTAGCTAGATCAACATGTACCCCATTCTCATCAACAATGTATCCCAATTATTGGACCATGTTCATGCCAAAAGAGAATTTTTCCAAGTTGGCATAAAGCTTGTGTTGTCGTAGAGTGCTCAAAACCTGTTGAATATGTCACATGTGCTCCTCCCACGTTCTGCTGAAGATGAGGATGTCATCCAAATATACTACCACAAAGGAGTTGGTGAAGGGTCTCAATACATCATCCATCAACCTCATGAAAGTGGTTGGTGCATTTGTTAAGCCAAAGGGCATGACTAGCCATTCGTAGAGACCTTCCTTAGACTTGAAGGCTATCTTCCAGACAACCGTTGGTTCGATGGTAACCTGATGGTAGCCAGACTTCGGGTCAGTCTTGTTGAAGGAATTTCCCCCCTTGAGTTGGTCAAGAAGGTCATCAATGATGGGAATGGGATAGCAGTTCCTGACTGTGATTTTGTTTAAGGATCTGTAATCAATGCAGAGTCGCCAAGTCCTGTCCTTTTTCTGCACCGGTACAATCGGGCTTCCGCAAGGGGAGGAGTTGGGTCTAATGTGCCCCTTTTGAAGAAGATCTTGGATCTGATGCCTAATTTCGTCATTCTCCATCAGCGAGTGTCAATAGACTAGTCCATTAGGTAGAGGTGCGTCGGGGGTCAGATCAATTGGATGCTTGACTTGGAAGTGTGTCGGTACCCTTGTAGGTGAGACGAAGATGTCTTTGTATTCTTCCACAATATCGTCCACTTGCTTCTGCTGCAAAGAGAGGCATTTTGTAGAGGCCACAGATGTATTGTCCATTCCAACTGTCTCCTCGTGACCATGGGCATGTAGCGATATAACACTACCATCTATTATGACCAGATAGATGGTAGTGTTATACCGCTACATGCCCATGGTCATAATAGGTTGTCTTGTGATGAGATCTCCTATCCTCCAACTACTACCTTGAGTGTTTATTTATCTTATAGGTTCCCTTTTCTTACTAAGAAGATTTTTACTGCTTTCTCGGGAATCCTTGGGTGAAGCATCTCAAAGGTTTCATCTTTGGCTTTTAACTCTTGACAACTACTTTTACCCTCTGAGCCTTTAGCCCCTTCTTCCCACAAGGAAAGGTACAACCCTTCCTAGTGTGGAAAATATCAATGCCCGAACAAAGGTAGGGGTAGATGAGATGAATAAAGATGGAAATTTGTAAGTATGGAGGGAACAAACGATGACCTTTCACAGACCCACCCAGTGACAACCCATCCTAAAGGGAGATCAAATTACTAGGGCATCATGTCACCCTTCTAGGTATGAACAAGTCAAAGAGCATAATTTCCAAGAAAACATTATGAAATGAAGGAGAATTCAATGGAACGTATTCAAGTGCTTCAATAATCAGAGTGATACATACCATGATACTCAGACTCATTACCTCATGGAGCAAGACTTACTGCTAATTTAGGACCAGGTTGGTGGGATGGACATTGTTGTTGCTGATAAATAGGATGCATTGAAAAAAAGAGGGGCCCTCCAGGGCCATTCTCAAGTTATTCGGCTCTCGACACTCCATATCTAGGACATGTGGGCCTTGAGACATGATCTCTTTAGTTATCCCTAGGGTAGGGGATAACATCTGGCTCCAACTCGGGGTCATGTTCTCACCATAGAGCGCACGAGAACCTCAACATCTCTGGTATGACATGTACCTGTTAAATCTCAACAAAATGTATTAGTAATCCTTAGGGTGGTGATATCACCCCTTGTTCATATATGATATAATAAAATAAAGAGTATCTCTAATATAAGATATGATAATGAGCATGCATATATACATAATGGAGAAATACAATATGAAAATGAAACTATAACTATGCTATCATGATATGTGTATGGTATATACAATGAATGCCTACCTAATCTAACTTTCCTATACTTACCTGTGAAGTCAATTATTTTCCCTAGGATGGGGTTTGAGGAGGCATCCACTAACTGGTAATGTGTGTTTGCTTCCTTCCAAAGTAGACAAATAGTAGGCATTGTTGACTGACTTCATTCTGATTCTAGAAGTTCCAAGCCAAAATTGTGCATTCCCTTTAACATTGTTAGGCTCTCCTTTCTTTGTGTCCCACATCCATACCGTATCTCCCTCTTAATACTACTTTGCTACAAACTTGGTTGTTCCCTCTATAACTCTAGTATATTGTCTTAAGGGAGGAGAGTGGGATTCAACTGTAAGGACTTCTTGTTCACTTGGTTTAATGAATATGTCATCATCCCCTTTCTTTAGTAACTTGAAGTTCCAACTTCTTTGTCCTTATATTTATCTAAGAGGTGTTTATACTCTTATCTCTTTGGCCATTGTATCTCATCAAAATATTCCTCTGAAGTGAAAGGCAAATCCTCTGGAGAAAATATAGGAAGGTTTTCCTTGATCAGCTCATATGTTTCACTGATCTCGATATCATTGTTAATTTCTTGTACATGGGCCTTGGCCATTGGCATATTTGGAAGGCGTTCAATTGTCCCATTTTTCATAGGCACATCTATATAAGTTAGATTCATCTCTATTGTACCACCCAACATTGCAACAAACTTCTTAGACAAAATCATTCCCCATACATCAGGGACGTCCACCACCACAATATCCATATGGATCACTCTCTGAGGATTTTTACCAAGGCGTACTTCAACATTCTCAACTACCCCATCAGTGGGTATGGCCCTAGATTCAAAACCACACACATTTCTATAAGGTCGTGTAGCCTTTAGGCCTAGTTGCTCCATGACTTTCAAAGACATCATGTTAGCACCTGCTCCTGAGTCAAGCATACAATTGTTAAGAAATTTGTTATTCATTAGTAATGACATGAAGAAGGGTGGGTGTCCATCATATTGAACCCTAAAATGGTCGTCTTGTAACATAATAGGAGGGTCCATTGGTTAATCTGCTACGTTAAAAAAAAAATCGAACCTTTCTTTCATGGATGGAACTTTGATAACTTCCCTCAATGGGATGGTCACATGCATTTTGGCCAATGCACCTTCGAAGTCAAAATTCAAGTCAATGTTGTTATTCTTAGGAGACGTTTTAGGAAGGAGTATGTTCATAGGTGGAGGTTTTGGCTACGAATTTGTAGGTCCAGTAGAGAGAGGTTGGTTCATCCTTTTTTGTCTAGTATACACTTGGAATTCTTGTTTTTTTAACTTTTTTCTTGATTCCTGGTCAAGGTTATTGATTACCTCCATCTTATCCTTCTTGGTTGCTTCCTTTATGCCTTCTTCATGTTCTTCAAGTGTGATATTAAGACAACATTGTGGCCCCTCAATGGTATGATCTATAATATTTACTTGATCATGCTCACCATTATTTAGAGGGAATTCATGCTCCCAATGTGACTCTCTGCATTGTAAACACCACGAGTTCTCCTCTACCATGTTTTTGGGGGATAAAGTATTAGGGCCTTCTTGATCATTCTTAGGCTTGAAACCTTGAGTACCCCTTTGGAATTTCCCCTTATAAGAAGGTCTAGGAGTTTGTTGTTGGGCTATCTCTATATTGAAAATCCTATTCATCATTAAATCTTGGGTTTTTTACCATGCCATCTACAGTCAATTGTATCTTCTCCAAGCTAGCGTCAATACCTGAAGCAGACTCATCATTGTGGACTACTTTGGTTTTAGAATCCATTTTGACTCTTCGGGCAGAGAAAGGTTCTACTTTGGATGATGATAGGTTAATTTCAATTTTCGTAGCCATTTATTGGGCTTCTTGGATTGTCCTAGGAGCTTTGTCTCTAAGGAGGAAACCTATTTTTCCTGTAAAGGATCTGGTGTAGAGAAAGAGAATAAAATTGTTTGAAGGGTGATGGCTTGGTGGGATCTGTTGTATTAACCTTTCAAATTTATCATGAAATTCCCTAACAGTTTCATTCTCGTCCTTTGTGATGTTATTGATCCTTATTAGCAGCATGTTAGGGTCTTCCTTGACACTCCATATTTTGAGGAACACTTCATCTAACTTATCCATAGATGTAATACTAGTGTCAGGGAGACCGTTATACCATATTATAGCACCATCATAGAGGGTAGCAGAGAAAAATTTCATTGCTAAATCTTCATCATCTTCATTGATAGGATGAAGCTGAAAGAAGGCCCATAAATTGTTCATATGGTCCTCAACATTGAATGCATCATTACCAGTGAATTTAGGCAGCCATTTCTCATACCTAGGGGGCATTTACCTAGGGTATCTTAGAATGTTTATCATCTCTAATGGTTTAAAAATTTTGGATGACCATTGTTTCTGGTTATTAGCCTGATTTGGATTAAGGGTTTGAGTTTGGGTGTTAGACATTGTGTTTAATGGAATATTGCCTCTGAATAATGATTTTACTATAGGAGAGTCTCAAGGGGGATTTCTTCTATAAGACCTAGGAGGATTGGTATATCTCCCTGAACTTTGTGGAGTCACCAAATAATATTCTTGAAATTATCAAAGGGTTGAGGGGATCACCCTCAGTGGAGTCGCTAGGTAAGATTTGTGAAGAAAAAGGATTTGGATAAAGGCTTACTGAAAAGTTTCGTTCTAGGAAGATTGACTCGATGTTCCCCAACAACAACGCCAAAAATGTTATCGCGCAATATGTACTTTCCCAATTTCCAAGGCAAGTGAGGAAATATTGGCGTAATAATAGGGTGACCTATCACTATGGGTGCCCAACTGTGGGTGTAGCATGAAGCTCAGAAAGTACCATGGATTTAAGTTGTGAACTTTTACTTAATTACAAACGTCTTTTGTAGCGAATCTCATCATTGTGCCAAGAGTACCCTGAGGAAACTGGAGAATTGGCCTGCAATTGTTGTATCATATGCAAAATTTTGGGATCATGTATCCATTCATGGTGAACATCTTGGAGCCAATCTACGACAATGAAGGAGAGGGAAAAAAGGGACCCTTCATCTTCATATTTTCTTGAAAGTGCAACAACAACCACAAGGTCTTTGCCTTTCTTGTAAATGATCTCATAATCATATCCAAAGAGCTTAGTCACCCATTTTTGTTGCTCTAGGGAGGAAGGGAATTGTTCTAGAAAATACTTGAGGCTTTGATTATCTGTCTTAATTTGGAAGCGCTTCCCCAAGAGATAAGGGTGTCAAAGATCCACTGCATGTAGAATAGCCAACATTTCATTTTCATAGATTGATTTGCCCAAATTACGCTCTGATAGTTGTTTGCTGGTAAAGGCCAAAGACCAACCATATTTCATAAGGACCGCTCCAATTCCTCTACCAGAAGCATCACATTCCAGGACAAAGGTCTTTGTGAAATCAGGGAGGGCCAGGACTAGAGTGGTGCACATGGCCACCTTCAAGGTTTGAAAGGCCTCATCAGTTCTGGGATTCCAAGTGAAAGAATTATTTTTAAGGAGAGTAGTGAGAGGTGCCACAATATTTCCATAATTCTTAAAAAACTTGTGATAATATCCTGTTAAACCCAAAAATCCACACAATATTTTGAGAGTCTTTGGCCAAGGCCAATCCTTCACAACTTCAATCTTTTTAGGATCCACCCTAACACTTGCCTTGCCAACAATATGACCCAAGTACTTGACTTCTGAGGCTCCAAAAGAACATTTAGATTGTTTGACGAAAAGTTGGTGCTGGGAGAGTAGATGTAGAACTCGATCCACATGAGCAAGATCCAGGTTTTATTGTAAATGAGGATATCATCAAAGAAAAATAAGACAAAATGATGAAGAAAAGGATGGAAGACATGATTCATGAGGCTTTGGAAAGTGGAGGGAGCATTACAAATTACAAAGGGCCTGACCAAAAACTCATAGTGGCCCTCATGAGTTCAAAATGCAGTCTTAGGAATTTTCACCTCGTTCATACGTATCTAGTGGTAGCCAAAACGAAGATCAAGTTTAGTAAAGAACTAGGCACCACTCAATTCATCCAAGAGGTCATCAATGGCAGGAGTGGGAAATTTGTCTTTGATGGTGAGTTTGTTGAGGGCGCAGAAGTTAGGACACATGTGCCAATAACCTTCTTTCTTAAGGACCATGACCACAGGAGAATATTAGGGGCTCGTACTATATCGGATAACACATGCAGTGAGAAATTCTTGAACAATTTTCTCCATTTCATTTTTTTGTTAAAAGGGATGACAAGAGGGATGGAGATTGGGAGGAAGGATGTCGGGGACAAGGGGAATGGAATGATCATGAACACCACGGGAAGGAGGAAGTCCCTGGGGAGTGGAAAAAACAACTTGAAGTTTGGAGAGGATGGATTGAAGATCTAGTGGCACAAATGGTGTCTCAGTGGCTTGAATGACATGGAGTTGTGCAATAATGCCAGAATGACCTTTTTTTGGGAGTTTTCCCATGCAATGGGAACTGATGATCTCCGAGGAGCCGACGGTGATTCCTTGGAACTTATATTGTTGGCCCTCCTGGTGGAATTGCGTGGTTAATTCCTTAAAATCCATGAGAATGGGACCCAGAGTCTGTATCCATTCTGTACCCA
The DNA here is from genome assembly GCA_009831015.1 of Picea engelmannii. Classification (NCBI taxonomy): domain Eukaryota; kingdom Viridiplantae; phylum Streptophyta; class Pinopsida; order Pinales; family Pinaceae; genus Picea; species Picea engelmannii. Next base: position 126,893 of record ML792824.1, read on the forward strand.
ACACAATGTCACAACCTCCCATGTAGATAGCAAACATATGAGATTTCATGTGGTACTGACAAATTTGGAGACACACATTTTCACAATGCCCCCTGCATTTCATGAACCTGCCATCGACAATCATGATTTGAAAATTATTGACGACACAAATATAGCAATTAGTTTATCGAGAAATGAATAAAATTATGGGTGCTTCCACTGTCAACAAGGATGATGACCTTTTGATGCTTAATGTAACCAATTATCTTGAGGGTTTGGGGAGAAGAGAACCTAATGAGAGCATTCAGGGAAATGATCGGTTTGACTTCGGGAGGGTCAGACGGTGGGGTCATGTCAGTGGGTTCAGGTGACTTAGCCACAGGGGGGGCCTCAGCATCGTCTTTCGAAACATCTTCAGAGATGGCGATACAAATATTTTGTTACTTACACTTGTGCCCAAGAAATTATTTGTCATCACATTTATAACAAAGGCCTTTGAGTTGGCATTCATCCATTTATGCCTTGGTCAATTTATGGATATTTAGTGGAGTAGAAGGAGGAGTGAGAGTGATTGGTTTAGTGAGAGGAATAAAGGAGGTTTTTCGAGTTTGAGAAGCGACAACCTGTTGTGCTTCCTTATCTCTTTTAGTAGCTTCCACCCAACTCTGAGGTCGAGCCGTGAGGACATGGGCATGAATCTCATCCTTGAGGCCATTGATAAAAAATTCTTAGAAAAAAATCATCAGACATGCCCTCTGTACGGAAAACCAATTGCTCAAAAGAAGCTATAAATTCTTCCACTATTCTAGATTGTTTCAACTTTGTCGAAAGGCCTAAATGGTTGGTGTCAGTTTCAAAGCGTTCATAAAGCTCTGGCACAAATTGTGTCCAAACCACATACCCTTGGCGAGCATTGTTTCTCCATTGCCATCATTGCCAATGTTCTTGATCTAGATGGAGAACACCATAACAGAGTTTGGCCAACTCATATGTAATGCCATATAAAGAAAAATAATGTTCCATTTGAGTTACCCAACAAGTGGGATATGAGCCATCAAATTTGGTCAAATCCATACGCGGAAGGTGTAGGTCACGCTAAAAGTAATGGGGCTAAAAAGTCTGGGAATTAGAGGAAGTTTCACCTTCAAAGTGAAAAGGTGGGTCAGAGGTGGGAAGATCTGCAGGGATATTCATCTTGGTGCAGATCATTGTAGTGAAGGATGCAAGCTAGGTAGTGAAGGATTCAAGATGGGTAGTGAGGTCCTAGTTGATGGTTTCCATTTTGGCATCGATGGAGGAATGCATGTTTTTATTGAGGTTGGAAAATTTGGCACTGATTTTCCTCACTTATTGTTGGGTCTCTATGAAATTAGAGTGCAAGGAATTGAAGTGAGCTTCCAAGTCTTGACTACGGGTGTGGGCCATGATGAAGAGGGAAAACAAAAAGGGACGGGTGGGACCACACATAAAATGGTTTATGGGTGAATTTTATCACGATGATCAGGGCGACGAGCAGAATCCAATGAGGTAAGGCCCAAATAAGGGTGTTGGAAGGGGGTCAGGTCCATAGGAAAAACAAATTGCTGAAAATGATAGGTATGAATGCAGGAGGAACAGTTGCATGACAATAGATATTGTATATTCTGTTTTTGTTTTCGTCCCAAGGGTTAGGGTATGTAGGGTGTCTACAAACAAGGGTTTTCCTTGTGCTATACTCTTTGATATACGTGTGGGGTCTAAAAATAGTACTAGGCCCAATCTCTCAAGGCACCAACTAAGGAGGCTAGACCATGCCCTTAGCCGTACTACCCGACTACCTAGGTACTATAGAGTATTTCTCGAGTGTTGTTCTTGGTGGAACTATAGTAGTCAAGTGACCAATCGGTTTATCTATGGAGGGATTCAATATATCTAGGTCGCTCTGTATATAGGTGTTGTTGGATGCGCTACCACTCAAAGGGGTACCAATAAGGGTTACAAGGGTGGAAAAAAAATGTGCACTTGAGTACCACTTGTATTTCCTACGTGTATGACTCCTTGACCATGGGTTTATGTGCGTAACGACAGATCTTTGTAGCTTTAAGATGTTGGAATACATCTCTACCTGAAAAAAATTAACCCACAATTTTCTGCCAATGAAAGTTCTCTGATACCACGTATGAAGAACATAAATATTTTAGCTAGAAATGGTAGAACAACAATGATATAACTAAAACAATACCAGAATAACACCAGAAAGAGCACCTTGATGAATGATATCAATGTTCACTTGCCTCTTCGAGGGGGAAACCTCCAGTAGAGATAATCTCTATTACAATAATATCCAAGACAAAACTTCTCATACCCTCTACTCCTATTTATACTAAATATGAATATTCAAAAGAACAATCTAGAGGAAGATCCTTCTAGAAGCGGAAGCTTATATTAGGTCTTCTTACATTTGACTTATTCTTCCTTATTTCTAAGCCTTATTAATATTGCACTTTATTACATGGAAATATATTATTCTACCTACGTGAGGGGTTAGGGAGGTTAGGTCCCTAACATATTGGCGCACTCGAATTGCACACCAAATAATGTCCAAATCCCCGACCTCTCTCATGGTGAATGGGTGGGACTCGCAAGGATCCACAGACAAGATTTCATCTCGCTCACCCATTGGTCAATGGTTTTCTTCCGACCTTAATATCTCGTTGTTGTTAGAACTTGCTTCTATCCACACTTCTGGACCCATGCTCTACATCCTTCGATGAACAGTGGATAACTAACGACATCTAGATCTAGTGGTCTAAGTTGTTGTCGAAGCCACAAGAGCTTCCAACCCCATGAGGGACCCCTCTAGTCTCTTGACCATTCCGCTAGTGACACATGTCACCCCAAAAAATTGTTGGATACCAAGTTGGCATGCCACATCATCATGACATCATCGTCCCTTTCCACATTTACATGGTGCCTAAGAAAATCTATGGCGAAGATTGACTTTCACATACATATCGATCAACGAATCTCATCAATCATCAAGCCTTTATTGTCATCGACACTTATATGGACTCACATCCACTTCACTGACTTTCCATTCCCCAACGATAATTCATATCGCATCAACAATCCATATCTTATCGAAGTCATTGCCGAAAGATCAACAATCCTTGTCCCGTCTTCCAAGACTTCGTTGTTATCAGACTTTATACAAATATCGACACTCATCTACTCCCAAATATGATGTCTTTCCTGAAGAAGGGATAATATATACTCACCCTAACGAATCAACGACTAGGAACTCTCTTGACTTAACAATAGGTTTCTTTTCCACTAGCTAACATGCCGATTTGGGACTTAGCGAATTTTCAGGGTTCTGCAAGGGTTTCACCAGGTCTTCAGGATTCGAAAAACCGCTCTGAGACCATAAAAGGTCTTTCAAATTCATTAGAGATGAATTTCTTTCATATCTTGCAATATTTACACATAAATATCATGGTTCCCTCATAACTCAAGGTCCTCCATTCCTCACAAAAACCTCTCCAGACAATAGAACACTTCCATCATTGCGTAAATGATTTTTCTATCCATGTCCTGCAAATTTTCCTCCAAGGCTACAAGGTCCTAGGGGACATGGAACATCCGTCCTCATTCAAATTCACATCTGAAAGGTTAGGCAATGATAATGAAAACATATCCCGATCATTCAGAGGTTCCATTCATTGATTACAAGAATTCACATTTTCCATTAACTCGGGCAATTGCATATATTCATCATTCATACATAATTTAAAAACATCTAGTTATGCACTTATCTGAACAAGGAAATTTCCAATACCAATTGACAGAGAGAGAACGCATTTCCTCCCAACCTTAGGCCATACTATATAGTTCCTTCCTATAGTACGCTACCTCCGTTCCAAGCCATGATACCACAAGGGGAATGAATCAAGTGGTTTCCAATCTCAAGACAATATAGGAAGGTTACTCTCTTTTCTCCTCTAACAATAACAAAAGTTCCCCCCTTCCCATTGAGCTCAGTATCTCTACAGGTTTATCATGTGGTTTCTCAACTGGATTTCCTCTGCACAAGGGAGTCCCTTCTTTGCTAAATAGTCCCACGATGACCTCCCCTTACCAGTGCCAGTTTATGTCCAGTAAGCACCAAGTTGTATCCCTCTATTGATCCATTATAGATCCATGTCTTCTCTGTCTTAGGGTGATCAATATTAAGTTGGACGAGTTTCCTATTTTCTTCAAGTAACTCTCTCTTCTTATTCAACTCGTGCTCCCTAACACTTATGTTTGTTGCACCGTTCTTTGTGAGTCTATTGCTCACTCTTTCCTTCCCAGGTTATTTCTCTCCTCGATCACCTTTGTATTCTATTGAATGATGCCACTCTCTTGGTTTATAACAGTTAAATCCCTCTCATCTTCTGTCTCTGCTTGTCTCTTGGTGGTCTGTTTCTTATGTGTCGAGTGTGTTGTCACTCCTCTATCTATCTTTTGTCAATTGTTTGGTGGTGTTTTCCACCTTTGGTCTCTTCTTCCTCCTATCCTCTTAGGATTCATGTAGCCTCTTTGCAGACGCAACCCATAGTCCACGGTTCCTATTCTAAAGGGGAAAATCCATGGTGTCCTGATGTCAGTTCCTTCAATTGTCCCTTTCCTCCTTCAAGAGACGAATCTTTCAACAACCATTAATTGCTTCAACCACTTCCCATACCTTCCATAACTGGTCACATGGCTCCATTCATATTGGGTACTCTAGAAGGTGTAAGTTCATGCTTAGCAAGCATAAATTAGCTTGTTAAACAAGCTTCCCATTTTCTTCATAAAAAAATCTCAGTTCCACTTCACCCATGCACTCAATAAATCCTTGCTTCATCAATTCCCACTTGTGTATCATGGCCAATACATTCAATTTTTTTCCCTCTCAGTCATCGATTTTGTTTTTTTCATTAATTAAACACAATTACAATCTTCATAAACATAACTGTATAAATTATTAGCATAATTACAGTCTTGGGGGGAAACAGGGTGTTACCTTCCCCTCCCCCTTAAAAGAAACATTGTACTCGGTGTTTAAAACACCATGTATATACAATTATACATAAAAAAAAAAAAAAATGGGTATGCCAATCTCATGGCATCTTCCAGCTCCCATATAGCCTCATATGCTCCAAAGTTCTTCTATTGCACCATGACCTGCACGATGGATCGATTCTGAAGCATTGTTTCTCTCTTGTCCATGATGCATTGAGGTCCAGGTTGGAATTCTCCCTCTGGTTCCACATGTATCATAGTACAATCAATCACATGATTAGATTCATGTACATATTTCTTTAACAAAGACACATGCAACACATTATGATCTCTAACAATAGGTGGTAATGCAAGTTTGTATGCTACTAGTCATATTCTCTCTAGGACATCAAATGGTACACAATATTGGGGATCCAACTTAGAACACATTCCCATCCTTAGGGAAATTATCTTTGGTTTCACTCAGAGATACACATGATCTCCCACTTTGAACTCTTTGTGAGTTATCTTGTTATCTGCATAGCTATTTTGTTTGTCCTGAGCTATTCTCATATCTTGCCTTATCTTAACCACGAATTGTTCCATTTCCATCAACAATTCTGGTCCAAGTATGATTCTATCCACTGGACTATTCCAACTGATTGTAACTCTACACTTTCTTCCATACATAACTTCAAATAGGCTCATCTTCAATGATTCATGATAACCATTGTTGTAGGAAAAATCTACCAAGGGTAGATACTCTTCCCACTACTTAGGTTGATGCATAACATGCATCCTGAACATGTATTATAATATTATGTTCACTATTTCAGTCTGACCATCTATTTGAGGATGGTAAGCTATACTAAACACCAATTGTGCTCCTAAGCCTGCAAACAAGTTTTTCCAAAAACTTGAGGTGAACTTTCCATCTCTATACAAAATTATGGTCTTGGGTAAACCATGCAATCTGAATATCTCCCTTGTAAAAACATCAGCAACATCTATGGCTTTAAAGGTAGACTTAATGGGAATAAAACAAGCTTCCTTGCTCAACTTATCCACTACAACCATGTTTGCATAATGTTGTTGGATTGTCTTGGGTATACCTATAATGAAATCCATGGAAATCATTTCCCATTTACACTCTAGAATAGGCAAAGGTTGCAATAGCCTAGAAGGATGTCTATGCTCAACTTTTACCTGTTGGCACTCTAAACATTTTGCAATGTACCGAGCAATGCCTTGTTTCATTCCAGACCAGTAATATAAATTCCTTATTGTTGTCACCATTTTCTGGTAACTAGGGTGACCTACATATGGTCTTCTATGGAACTCATCCATAACCAAATTCCTTAAATATGTTGAATTAGACACATATAACCTATTATTATACAACAAAAGACTATCAGTCCCAAGTTGATATCCTTCATACTTATTTTCCCTGGGTTCTCGTTGTAACCCTTCTTTCACTTGAGTGAAAAACTCATCTTCCTACAAGAAGGTTTTAATCCTCTGCTTGATGGCATACTCTCCCACAATTGTTGTTGCTAAGTGTATAGTCTATACACTCCGACTGAGTTCATATGCCACTTTATTTTCCTTTCCTTTTATGTGGTTGATTTCAAAATCAAACTCGGTAATTAGTGCCATCCACCTGGCCTGTCTAGCATTGAACCTTGGATAGTCGAATAGGTACTTAATACCATAATGGTCTATCATTAGGACAAATTTTCTCCTGGGCAAGTAGTGCCTCTACATATTTAACACATGCATGATGGCTGCCAACTCTAGATTGCGCGTAATATAATTTTTCTCATGCTCATTCAGCTTATGTGATTCATATAAAATCACCTTCCCTTCTTTCATAAGGACTCCACTGAGTCCTTCTTTGCAAAAATCTATGCAAACCGTGAAATCCTTTTCAGGTTATGTAATCTTTAGAACATGGGCATTAGTCAAAAGATGCTTCCACTGCTGGAAGTTATCTTTGCACTCTGTTAACCATATAAATTTCTTCCCCTTTCTTTGCGATGAGGTAATATGATTACCGATCTTGGAAAATCCTTTTATGAACCTTCTGTAATATCCATCCAATCCCATGTAGGATCTTACTTCTGTGACATTCCTAGGGACAAGCCAATCCATTATTACCTTAATATTTTTTATATCCACTTCTACTCCCTCTGCTAAGATTATGTGGCCTAAATACTCGATTTCTTTTTGAAAGAAATCACATTTGTTGAACTTAGCATACAAATGATATTCTCTCAACACATGTATCACCATCCTAAGATGTTATTCATGCTCTTCTCTGTTATTGGAATACGCCAAAATGTCATCCACAAATACTATGAAAAACTTGTCCAAATGCTTGTTGAGCACGTTATTCATTAAACACATGAATGTGGTTGGTGCATTTGTAAGCCCAAATGGCACCACTACAAACTCGTAATGCACATTCCTTGTTCTAAAGGATATTTTGTGGATGTCCTCATCCTTGATTTTGAATTGGTGATTTCCTGACCTTAAATCAATCTTTGAAAATACTGTAGCTCCTCTGAGCTAATCAAAGAGATCAGCAATCATGTGCAATGGATATTTGTTCTTGATGGTCATCTTGCTCAACTATTTATAGTTAATGCATAATATCAAGTTATCATCTTTCTTCTTCACAAACAGGTCTGGTGCTCCCCATGGAGATACACTCGGCCTAATGTAACCCTTATCCAACATTTCTTTCAGCTGCACCTTCAGCTCCACTAACATTGGTGTACTCATTTGGTAGGGCACTTTGGATATTGGCACTTCTCTGGGCACCAAATCTATTGAAAAATCAAGATATCTTTTCAGAGGTAGTCCAAGAACCTCTTCTGGAAACACATCCTTAAACTCCCATAGCACAGGGTGATATTCAACCTTCAACTCCTTTCTTTTTGTTGTGCTAAGTACTTGTATCGCATATAAGGGACACCCTTTTCTGTTGAACTTCTTGAGCTGCAACGCTAATATTTTCCTTATTTAAATTGGATTCCAAATTACTTGCAAAATCCTTGCATTGTCATCCTTGTATTGTTGTCGGATATATGCAAACACCCCATGAAATCCATTGGAAAGCAGCTAAAAGGATACTTCGATATGTCGAGGGTATAGTTCAGTTCAAGATACATTACATATCAGTGGGGACTCCTTTATTGGTTGTCTTCATTGATTTAGATTGGGATGAAGACCCTGGTGATCAAAATTCTATTGTAGGTTATTTTTCAGCCTTGGTTCATGACTTGTCACTTGGGCCTGTAAGAAACACAAACTATTTCTCTTTCTTTAGAAAAAGCAGAGTATCGAGCAGTAATTAATGTACTTCAGGAAGCCTTGTAGCTTTGACAGATCCTTTCAAAGTTTGGATTCCAGCAACAACATCCGACCACCCTCTCGTGCGACAATCAGTGTGCCATCAATCTTGCCAAAGACCTAGTTCATCATCAACATATCAAACACATTGAGCTACACATGCACTTCATCTGAAAGCTCATTCGTGATCGAGTTATTGAAGTGCTCTTTTTCCCTACAGAAGATCAAGTTGCAGACATTTTCACAAAATCTCTTACTAAGGAAAATTTTTCCAAACTTTGATCTATGTTAGGAGTTCAGGAAGTTGTCATTAAGGGGGGATGGGCTCTAATGCCTCATTCTTTATCCTTTTGTGTCTCCTTTGTAAATCCTTCAATTCTATCCCAAGTTGTTCTCAAGGGGGGATGTTAGGATATTTAGACACTTAGGAGTTAGCTAAGATCAACTTGGTCTAATATGTCGTTAGGTAAAAGTGTGTTTCTTTATTATGCATTATTATGCATTTGTAGTTAGGAAATCCAATGGTCACGATATGTTCCCAATATAGAGTGATCTGAAAGTTCATATTCTCTTCAATATTAATGGCTACATTGATTCATGGCTTAACACCCGATTGGTCCATGATATCTATTTAAAGAGAATGGAGGGTCATTTGATGATAATCTATCATGAGAAACTCTCTTTTAAATCTCTCTGTAATATTTTTCTTTGCATTAATAAATTGCTCCAAGTGGCCATGTTGGATGGGGCCATGGATGTTTCCTCATAGGTTTTTTACCACATTAAAACATCAGTGCGTTGATCTTTGATCTAGTTGTGTGAGTGGTTACTAAAGTTGTTCATCCTTTGTTGGAATACCTATGTTGTCGAACATTATATAGATTGAGTACAAACGATATAAGGTTCATTTGATATGTTGCAAACTCCATATAGAATGTTATTGGCAAACCTAACATTATGTTAATGGATACAATAATTTTGATTTAATGCATTGACATATGGATGGCATAGTCATTTAGCACGAGAATATGCTAAGGTTTGAATCCTTGTTTGTTTTCTTTCATAACCATACCTCCATCACTCGACACTTGTGTGATAACACCACTCACGATTCTGGCCTGAGTTAATGTGTATCATGGTGGATCTACCTATGTACTTCACATTTAAATCATTTGGTGAGGGATCGTCGATGGTTGTGTGGTTTTGGTTTCCAACACACCCCATCTCTTTCAACTCAAGTTTGTCACCACCCCACTTCACACACCTCAAAAGTTGCTTATCAATTCTAGGATAAATGGCATCGTTTTGGTTCAACTCACAGTCACTCGTATGGTTGGTTTTGTTTGGATCGAGAGCTCTTCTTGAGACGCACACCCAGATTGACATGGTGGAAAATGGATTATGTTACCTCAAACCTGGAAATGTCATTGACTTGGATAATGCAACTATAGCATGACTATCTCATGCCCAGTAAGCACTTTGATACACTATTGTTAGTTGTTCACAATGTCTATGCTTTGGTTAAATTTGAGTTTCTTATCTAACCATTCCCATACCTGTCACTTCGCTCATATATCCTATCCTCCATTACCCTAAGCTTATTACTATTGAAAATACTTGCATTCTTGCTCTACTCTTCGCATGGACACAATATTAAGCGTCTATGTTTAATGGGACATGAAAAAATACCAATTGTTTTCACCATATCCAGTTTCGAAACCAACCTTCTATTACACTCTCATAAGCTCTCTCTTTCAAATTGGTTTCACCCACATGAGTATTGTTTCGTTTTATGAATAGTATGTGATTTAAATATATGGACAAAGATATGTGTTCGACCTTCCATACCAGCTGAAGATTTTTTTACAATTCGTCATTTCTAAAAGAGGAAAATCCATCTCTAGTTTCACAAGTAATTGTATGATCATATATTTGGCTCTATATGTTGATAGATAGGTGCTCAAATTGTTTAGATCCATGTGTATAATGCATATAGAAGACACTCAAAATAAAATTTCAAGTGTTGCATTGTTCTTAAAAGTAATAGATGTTTGGAATGGATTGGGGAAATGCCCACCCAAATATAAAAAAAATGCAATGTGTTGCCTCTGCACCAGTATGGATTTTATGGACTGCAAGATCTTTTGAAGAGCCACCTCCCTTACCTTGATATCCCAATACCTTATCCATTGGATATGATAATTCGATTTGACCAAGTGCATTTGATGACTGTGTTTAACTGTAAAGAGAAATGAGTAGTTGAAGTATCACTTGCTTTCCTTTGGTTATCATATTTGATTTGATTCATGGGTTCTGGTTCATGGAATACAAGCAATGTCTTCAACTATGGATTATATTTGTGTTTGTTATATTTATACATGTGAAGGGAGTCACAATTGCCAAGTCCAACGAACATAGTTATGAAATGGGTTATGTTTGGCCTGAGCTTTCATTTTGAAATTGATGTCTAATTAAGTTCATCTACTTACAGTTTTCAAAAGACAACAAATATTTATATTTGGACCGTTGAAGAAGTTTTTAAAGTTTTATGAACGATGCAGTGTGAAGAGATGGTTTACTGACTCGTTTTGATTTTGTATATGTGAAATGATGTTACACTTATGGATATAATGGTTATAAAATATGGAATCTATTACATGTTTGTCATCGGTTATTTTTCTTCCTGTACATGATGGTTGAAAATATTCATAAAAGTCATAAAGTGTTTTAGAATCTTTTATTCAGTGATGAGTTTTATGGACGAGTGAGCCCCCCCTATTTAATTTTGTTTGAATGTTATATTCCAAAACTTAATTCCATCTTATATTTTATTATGCCTCTTCTCGGGCTTGCTTTAGCTTATAAAATAGACCATGGTATGTCCTTGTGACCATGTATTGATATTTAATTAACATTTTATGTTAATACGAGTAGTGGAAGCTGCCAACCACCCTGGTGGAAAATTGTATAAAGACTCAAGCCTCAAAAAGTAGGAGAATCCTATTCTTCACTCACTATGGTACGATTGAAGCAATTTTCTTGGTTTTAGAAAGTCATTCTTTTATCTTTTCTCTAGAAGACTAGGGTCTAACAATTTTGTTGAGAGAAATAATTCTTTTTTAAATGGAAAAATGGGAGGTCAAGTTCTGATCTTTTTGCTTGCATAAGGTATATTTTACTGTGTGGTTGTTGAAGCAATTTTTTTTTTTTTTATGTTTCCACCATTAGATTTCATAACTGGTTTTGGTTGTAGAGACTAATACCAGTGTTCAAAAACATTCACATAATCTTGTTGCAACTTTGTGAGCCCAAAATATTTTGTTTGGCATTTACATAGTAGCAAAGCGGTCTCATAAGCACTAGCTATCTATGCAACAACATGTTTCAGGTCTATACTTTCATAGGAGTCTGAAATAGTTTTAAGACTCTCATTCTAATGTATTTATGAAGAAATATTGAATAAAAGAAATATGTTTGTCCATATTGATATTTCATTTTCTTCTCTCATCTAAATGTTATTCTCTCTCAATTGTATATATCTGATTTCTTATTTTGTTGTATAAACTTAGATTTATGTTCTAGTTTAATGTTATGTATTGGCATTTGTATTTACTTAAAATCTTGTTATAATTGATATAATTCACACAAATATTAAGAGTGGAAAGAGAAGGTCACTTATGTTAGTTTAGAATAATATTGTATACATATTTTGTAATTCTTAAGTTATCTTGCCCGACATATCATGAAGGAAGAGATCATGTTAAGTTTAAGGCTATTAAATAAGGGTGATCATTCCCACTTCCTTTTTTTTTATACGACCAAGAGGTCGAAAGGTTGACTCTAGGAACATTCATTTCCTCACATCAACACATTCCAAAACTGACTCTTCTACCCATCAACCTTACATCAAGTTTGTTTGTGCCAGTGACTCACCACCTAAGTGATCATGCAACTAAGGTTACCAAATCCATTCAAGCCTAGGGCCTTACACCCTCCATCTAAAACTCATTGTCATCCCCAATAACATCCTAAAAAACCTACTTTCCTCCAATTTTATTGTCTAGACTCATGCATCCATCCATAGTTAGCACAACGTGTAGATATAGTCCTGATCATAGCAGATATGGTTATAAAATACATAGATCATAGATTGGTTTTGTTAAGAGAGAAAATGGAATTATGATGAGTTCTATGTCTTATAAAAGAAATGCAATGACTATCTTAATTAGTGTAATCGTCCCTCTATTATTTCATCTTCGAGTGCTCATATTGACAATGTCTAGTAGTAACAATAACTCCCCTATTCAAATGTTTTAGATTGTTCATACTCCATTAGGGCATCTCCAATTAGATGTATGAGACCTACTAGAGTTAAGTTTGGATAGGTATGTGGACAGTGAAAAGTGTCCCAATAATACACAACAATTATTTTTTCTCTTGTATCGATCTCCACCCCTCGATATATTCATTCCTATCTCTCACCATGTATATATCCTCTTACTAGGGTTATCATGTCACTTTTTTTTTTATCTCGAGGCCTTGTAAAACCATGAATCTCTTCTTGCAACTGTGGAATGTTCTTAATCGAATTAGTGGTTGAGTGAAGAATATTATTAATTTAATTCTCTATATAGATCAGATATCCCTCTTTAGCATTCAGTAGCCACAAACCTCATTGAGTGCCTTGTAACGAAAAAAGGTGTAACCATTGTGAAGATGTCTTTCAACTCCTATGTACTTGGAAAATCCTCTTGAGAAGCCTCTGGTCTTCCTCCTCATGGAACCCACATACTCTTCCTTGGAGAGGTATTTCATTTCCTCCACTTATTAGTATACATACTAATTGAAATTTCAGAATGATCTCTTGTCCCCAATATTTCAGAGCAACAAGATTCGTGCACCCTTAAAACATTTTGTGAGTCTAAAATCCATCATTTAGCCCATCAATCCAAGCATCACCTCTTTTGGTAAAAGGAAGACGTGTTTTAATCGAGGAAAAGTGGTGGTCATCTAATCGAGTTACAAAATAAATCTTAAAAGATTAGGTTTTCCACTGAAATATGCATGTGGAGAGCATCAATTCGAAGTGAGTAAACCTTCAAGGAAGGAAACAATTAAGAAACTTGAATTTGGCGGGATATTTGTCTTTGATGTTAATCACATTAATATTTGGAAGCAAGTTTACAACAAATCAAGGATATTTCCAACCATGATTTCCCCTCAGTAGATCCCATGAATATCACTAACAATTTGCTAGGTATTCCACATTAATTTTTTAAGGTTTCAATGATGTATTAAAATTTGGCATAAAATCATATTTCAAGTATATTTAAACACAAAAATTAAAAAATAGGTATTTAAACTTTTAATATGCCTTTGAGGAGAATCAAGTTTGATGTAATTTAAAGCTCAAAGTAGTTTTTACTTTAAAGGGGGGGGAGGCCGAGAAGAATTTTGTGAAAGAAGGGAACCATTCAAAGAAGGTTTGGTGTGAAATTATTTTGTTAAAAGGTTCAAATTCACTATTCATCTCTCAAAAGAATTATAGGGCTATTAACAATTGCAAACAAGTTTGTAACATTATCCATGATGGGACATGATTATTATCATAGCCCTCTTATTGTATTCGGTCGCGAGAAGGATATTGTAATAGAAATATCATTTTTGTAGTGGCATTTTATCCTAGATCCACATGAAATTTCAATAAGGAGATCTTAGGTACACCTTGAGTACATTTATGATAGTGCATACCTGGATTCTTGATGTTGCTCATTTTTTTGGTCTAGTTTTGACACTACAATTGTATTTTTTTATTTAATGCAACACAAATGGAGTACAAAAAAAGCAAGGCACACACAATTAATGCCATTCAAGCACATATAATAAAGAAACAACAAAGCATATACAAGCAATTAGATTGTCAATCTACATCAACATTCAATGACAAAATCTACATTAGAATTAATTCCAATCAATTCAACTTCAAAAGCAACATCAATTTTGAGGAATGTACTTGCAATAGTTCTTTTTTGTAAGTGTCAAATCAAAAAATCAAGTTGAATTGTAATTATTGGGTTCATTTTTTATTGAACCCAACATCCAAGAATTGATTGAGTCATTGTAATTCTGAATTGGTTGAGTGATTGAATTGTATACAAGGAAGAGTTACAAGAATCCCTTTTTTGTTGTCAAGTCGATTGTAATTAGGACCTACCTACACAAGGAGGCCTCATTCAAACTTAAAAAATGGATCGAAGTCTAGAATCATTAGAGTTATTGAACACTCTAATACTCACATTTGTCGACAACACAATCACAATCAACAATGCAACTCTTCAATCAGTTCTAACTCGATCACAACTTCAACATGATGAAATGAAACAATGGAATCAACATTTTGAACTAGTTTTTGTTTAGAGCAACCCACTTTTTGAATTTGATAAATATTCCAATCAACAATCAACTCAATGAAATAACTTTAGAAGAAGTTTCAAATGAAGATGAAGTTTTTCATGAACAGGTTCAACTTTCTCTTTCCAAGCCCTTCATCAGACCTTGGGAAGAAATTGGGAACAACAAACACATAATAGGTATCAGATATGAAAAGTAAGCTACCTTTCATATTCTAGATTATTCCAAACCAATCCAATCCCATAGTGTTGGTTTCCTTCAAGAATATTTAACTTCACCTATTCCAGTTCAACATCAGAATGCTAAGTGCCAACATTGTCAACGAGTTGGTTACATGGAGAATCAATGTTTTGATCTCCATCCTTGTCAACATTATGGCAAGAATAACCATTATGTAGACAGTTGTTCAACACTAAAGAAACCTGCAAGATTAAATATTCACTATGGGTGGATCAATCCTTGACAATGGTCATCAACAACTAATAAGTTATTTTAGACATATGAAAGAATTAATTCTCGAGTAATGACACATATTGCAATAGAAAGTATTATTCTTCTCATCTTGTACCTGACAGGGGAGAATATCATTGATGATAGTCAAGATTTAAGATTAGAAGTCCTATCAATAAAAATTTAATCAAACAATTGGCCTACAATCAAATCAGGTAAGTTTCTACATGGAATATGAAACTTGAAATCATCATCAAATCAGAATTTGGGAAGATCCAACATGGATTATAGGCTCCTCTCATTTATCTCTTTATTATCAAATTGAGATACATTGAGATTTTGTTCATCACCTAGAAGTGTCAAGATTGTTTGTGGTCATCCCAACCCACCAAATTTAGAGATCACTTTAGTGATTCACTGATTATAAAGTGGGGATGCTACATGTTCACCAAGTAGCAAAAGATACCAGATTCTTCTAGCTAAATTACTTGGAAAATGATCAGAATGTCAAGTAATTACGAAATGTTCATATGTTGGTAGTTTTGCACTTTCAGATTTCATATATTTTCTATTTTATTCCAGATGAACCATCCAACATCCAATTTTGACAAATTTTCAAGCATATTTTTCATTGAATCTTAGATCAAAGGCTTCTAAAAGATCTGGTATCTCATCTTTTGCATTAGTGTTTATTTCTTAGCTAATACAAAGATATAGACTTGTGATTGACTGGAGGAATATTATCCTATGTCTTGCCTTACCAATCACTTAGTCTTATTGTCACCTTTAGTTATATTATTCATTTAGGATAATATCAATTTATCCTCAAGTGATGACTCAATGATTTGGTTAATATTTCCTATCCTAGTCACCATGCAATATGTTAGGTTCAAGAGAAAATATCTATATGATGTGGCATCACCATTGTACTACATATTTGTAACTTTTGGTGTGAATATTATATGAGATGGCATGACGCTTTTTTAGTCATATTGTTGTTCCTATCTTGTCGTGTTCTATTTCTTAACAAATATATCATCAATATTACCTTCATTATCCCAAATTACATTGTCATTTGAATGGAATCAAGAATTTGTCTCCCAGTCTAAATTTTCCAATACCCTATAACCTAGAAGACTATCAATATGTACTTCTTCCTCAGATCAAAAAGTAATTTGAATGAAAAAATTTCGTGGTCTTCAAATGCCAATAAGCACTTCTATCAATTTCCCATTGCTAACTAAAAAATAAACTTCATTTAGACATCAATATGCTCGTCAAAAATCTATTGGTAGTCCAGTGGCACATAAAGGGAAACATTCTAGTTGTAAATATTGTTCAACTTCATCATATCCTTTTGAAATAAAAATGTTTTGTCCTATCTTTCCTAGAGAGAGAGAAAGGACTACTCCTTCTAGATCCTTACCAAAAAGGAATTTAAGTTTTGGTAATACCAAGTTGATTTTCCAAGAAAAAATTTCATGGTTGATATGGACTTTATGTCATATGCATGGCCTAATGAAGAGCCAGACTCTACACAATCGAGGAAAATGAATTACTGCAATTATCAGACAGTCAATCTCCAACTAAATGTAGATGACTTGGCCAAAGATGTGTTAGAAGTCAAAAATCATGCATCTACAATTCATCAAGATTTAAATAATTAGAAAGTATTGTCAGATGAAATGAAGAGTCAAAACACCTTGTAACGAGCAACACTTTCTTGAATCGACAAAGTAGAAGAAATTCTTGAAGAAATCAAAGACCAAATAGGTTCAAAAAAATATCATCCCATTACTTATGATGATAGTATTCAAGGACCTAGCAATATTTGGAAAAAGTCTCCTAATAGAAAACCTTCTTCTAGTCTACTTTTAAAGGGCACTATTTTAGATGATGAAGAAGAATTAGATTATTTTTAACAACTTGAAAAAGAAAAGAAGTTAAAGAATATTGTTTATGTTTCATTTTATCTTGTTGATAAATGGAAAGATGTAAAGGTTAAAACTCCAGAAATAAAAATGATTAAGAAAGAAAAACACAATCCTAAGTCTTTTGAAACACAAAATAATATTGCAAACCAAGCTACTGGATTTTTAGGAACATTTGTAGATAGATGGATAGAGATGAGAGATAAGAAAAATAAAAAAATCCCCCTTGATCCATTTGATACTCCCTCTTCGTATGTATTGACGTCAATAGGAGATCTAGGATCCGTATCAAATTTCAACTGTAAAAGTCATTTTGACATTAGAAATGCAATTCGAACTTGGGTGATTGGGATAGAACTCAAATAGCCCTATCAAAAAATAGGATTACTTTGTCAGATTTCGCCTTAAGATTAATTTGGGAATTTACTGGTCAATTAGAAAACTAGATCCATAAATGAGGGACTTATAACCCACTTTCTTCACCAACACAGATACTATGCGGAAGTTTCTTCTGAGCTTTGTTATCATTCTTATGTAAAGAGATCTATCTTCAAAAAGGCTACTGGGCCTCTATTATTTTCCCTATACAAGGATCTTGTTCTTAGACTCCTAGCTACAAGGCATGTTCTTGGGTGTAACCTGCACACATCAAATAAATATCAATGGCAATAACTATTAGGCCAATAAAAATCAAGGCTTTGCAAACACACATGTCCCAGAGAAATTTGTATAGCCTACTATCCAATATGCCAATCGAGACTTTTAGCTTTTGTTCTCACTGTAATTCATAGTGCAACTTATCTGCAAGCACCTCTTTGCTCACTATTCTATTGAAGGCATGTAACATTGCTTTTCATTTGTAGAGTTGGTAATGTGAAGGAAACTACCAATCAGTGCTCAGTGTATGAATGGATATAAACCAAGAGTGCTACACTGGTCTAGTTGTCCAAGTGTGCCTACAAAAAAAAGCTCAAGTCTATCCATCATCATTCAAACATGATTTGGGAAATGTGCAAGCATGAACATCAATCCACCAATTTGATAATTGTCACATTTTCTTCTATGGTCTCTTAGCTGGAATACAAGGAAATGGGAATGTAAGCATTTTCTTATTTCAAAGTCTGATTTTCCCAATATTGAAGATTTCTTTTCACACCATAATTTCTAAATTGGAAGATAAGGCAATGGAGGTTTACTCATGTGCTTGGTTCGAACTATGGTAGCCAATTGCCAAAGTTGTCTGCAACAAGTTTATACAACACTTTCTCCATAATATTCCAACAACAAATGGTATATAGCTCCACTATTAGATAAGAAGAAAAATGCACGACTCATTGTCATAGTTACCAGGCATTACCACATACATTAAGATGCATTCCAACGATTTGAATGGGAGAATTTACAAACCATTGATTCAATTGAAGCTTCCTCATACATTACACATCACAATCTTCAATTGTACCTCATACATTAGACAAATAATACAAGTATGCAATTGTTTATATGGTATAATGCATTGTTGTGACTAAGCAATAGGCCAACACATTAACAAAACAACTTCTCCACACCATGACATTCACACACACACACACACACACACACACACACACACACACACATATATAGTGATAAATGATAGAATGAGATAAAAACAACAAATGCCAAATGAGTTGACAAGGGAGACATTGAATTAACAGTGGTAATTGTCCAATGTTTTTTATTGGTATGAGATTTTTTCCATCTGTTATTTAACTTAATCATTCAATTACTAGATACAACAATCCACTCATCCCATGGTCCAAGATAGCAGAAAAATATCCCACCAAGACAACATATAGCCTAACATAGATGCATATGACCTGTCAATTCTATGTGTAAGCTTGTGGAGGTGCATACAGCCCGTGGGAATGTCAAACAACTTCAATTAATGTTAATTTAAATGGTGGAATTGGCCCAGGAAGTGGGTAATCATCCCAGACAAGTATGCATTGACCAAACAATGAATAAATCAACCATCCATGAATTCTCCAGTCGATGGAGGATGTATGGACTAGGGAATGGATGACACTCAGTTAACCATGAATTTCAACTCAAGCAAGGCATGTATGGCATGTATGGCCATTGTACAACCACATACAACCTATGGGTGAGAGGAAATGATATAGGGAGGAAGCAATTCACACTAGGAGGTGAAATTACAATCTAAGGAGGAAGGAAATGCTCAAATAGATTTGAATTCATCCTAGGAAGAGGGGAATCAACTCAGAGAGAAGAGTTACAGTTTGGAGGAATGAGAAAATCCTCCCAACAGATGGAATTAAACTGAATTTGAAACTCTCTAGATGAGTGCAACACTCAATTGATAACAACCATGGATATCTAATTCAAAAAGAAAAGGATGGATATGATCTCGACGTTGTTGGCATTCATCAAAAGATAGTGAAAAATAGTTTTTTAAATCAAACTAACAGAAATTTAATTGTTCATTCTTATTTTTCACCATTAACACACTCATAACAACAAATTAAAAAGAATAAGAACACAATTTCACACACAAAAATTACTCCACAACCAAACCACAATGTACACAATGTTTACCCTAGAAACCCAAATGGGAAATCGACTTTGAATGGGGGCTCAATGTTTCATTTCGTCAATCTCTAGTACAATGAAGATCTTGGCTCTCTATGCATCCTCCTCACTTGGCCAAAAAAATCCCTTTGAGAATGAAAATAATAAAATAAATAGGGTGAGATGGGGGATTGGGAATTCCAACAGGCATGACCCTTCATTTCCCATTCTTCAACTTTTTATCCTACTCTATTTTTCTTATTTCATTAAATTCTCTATTTTTTTTTTCTCTTTTCTTTTGTCTAATTCATTTTTTACATTTTCATTGATTTTCATAGTCTTATAACCTTCACAAATTGTCGAATAGGATTACAAGTACAGAGTCTTACAATCATTCATTGGTTCAGATCAAACCTCTCCATTGAGAGTTTTTTTGGTCTCCAAAAGCTCAAAGGAAACCAATATAGACAATGTACCTTCTGTCCATTTCTTTGGAATGTGGATTTGACCTTGGCTCTTTTCTAAAACTCTGACTCAAGCTCTATATGTGACTCATGGCTCTGGATAATGGCTCTAGCTCTAGTTGTCGGCTTGTTATCTCCCATGATGTAGAAGTCTTTTCACTAACTCTTAGCTCTGAAAAATCTCCAGATCTGAACCTTGCAATCAACACTCATTCCCATCTCTCTCTTAGACTTGGAGATGGTACATATTGGTAGTCAATGAATCCAAGTCAAATGTTTGTTTGTTTAGGGTGACCCTAGAATGACATGCCATCACATAAAAATTCCACAGGAGAAGTGTGATCTACATTATCTAGTCATGATCATTTGCTTCCTATCATCGAAACACCTCTCTGATGCATGTACATGCTTAAAAGAACTCATGGAGTTCTCCAAAACACCCCCAACGTAATTTACCTATGTGCACCAATCTTTGGCATATCTCCAAGAAGGGGCTCTTTAAATGAAATATTGAAGAAAAGAATTGGGTTGTGGCTTCCCTTGGAATCATCCCATTGCTCGTCTTGTTGGTGTCACTAACTTCTCGTGTTGTGATAACATATTAGATAGATTCTACTCCTTGGACTTGATATGTATACAACTCATCATCTTCTACAATCT
The DNA here is from genome assembly GCA_009831015.1 of Picea engelmannii. Lineage (NCBI taxonomy): Eukaryota > Viridiplantae > Streptophyta > Pinopsida > Pinales > Pinaceae > Picea > Picea engelmannii. The sequence goes on from ML792824.1 coordinate 147,717, forward strand.
TCACTCTCCACACTCTTCTCTTGGTTGTGTGGTTCTAGGGTGAGGCTTTAGATGAAGCTTCCAACACTTTGCTTCCCAATGACCACTCAAAATGCAGTGATGGAAAAATTTCTTGGCATTGTTGTATGAACTACTTGAGATATTCTTCCTCTCCATGTGCCTCTGAGTTTATTGTTGGATTGGGGAAGACATCTTTTCCTTCTTCCTCTGAAAACATTCAAGCTAGTGGCATATGGCTTGCTTCTCCGAAAAATATTCCTTAAGATGGCATTTTCTTCTTGCAAAATGAGAAAGTCTTTGAATACCAACAATTGAAAGTGTTATAACCTTTTCTCTTGCATTAGTGAAAAACACAGGATGTATTGTTTGAGGCAAACCTCTTGGTCTTCTTCTTCCTCTTACCTCAACTGTTTGGCTTGCCACTTATTCTAATTTTTAGTGTAGGCCGAGTCCTTGCACTTTCTTCATCGCAACCCTTCTTCAATCTTCCACAAGAATACTAAGGCAGTAGTGGGTTTATACCTTCATGTACTGCTACTCTTTCTTTTGATGAGTAGGCCAACTCGGCCATGTCTTTTTCACCTTCATAAAAGTGGTCTTCATGGTCATAGTATTTTCCCTTCTACAATCAAAATCTAGGCCTTCATGCTTGACCCACGGTGTAGCTACAATGGGGCTTAATATGCCTTGTCTTCTCTTGCCCGACCTTTTTCCATCATAGCCCATATTCCTTAAGAGTTTGGAACCAATTCATTTGGTGGGATTTTCAAATTCACCAAGATGCTCTTGAGAAATGTCTACATAAGGTGAACTTACCAAAATGGTCTCAATCATGGTGTTGGACGAGGTAGTGGAAATGGAAAGTGGCATTGCTTCCTAGTTCTCTTGAACAACTACTTGGAACTTTTCCAATGCCTCATCCTTCTCTGCAAACTCTTGTTGTAGTTGAGTCATCATCTAAGTGAGCCTATCTTCTTGCCAACTACCCAACTGAATGACCTTCTCTCCCAAGTGTACAAGTTGGACTCTTTGATTGTCCCAAGTTGCCATGAATGCAATGAGAGAGTCTTGGTGTTCATCAAATTGATTCTTTAGCAATAGTAGTAGTTTGGCAGAGGTCTCAAATTTCTTCTCTATCTCTACCATCCTTTGATCATATATCTGGACTTTCTCCTTCAAGCGGTTGTTTTTTTCTTGAAGTTGATCATTTATGGACCTTAGGTCTTCCAACTTTTCTCTACTTCGTTTACCCATGTTTAGGTCTACAATTTTATGGAAGTTGTGTCACGATCAAGGATTCAACGGCTTTGATACTAATATGTTTAGTAAATAGGGGAAAATTTAGGGGCCAAATTTCACCCATGGGATAATTTTCCATGTTTTTCACCCAAAAAATATTCACCAATTTCCATTTTTTCCTAAAATTATTTTCCCATATTCTATAGGATAAAATCATTTTACTCTATAAATTGCCAAAAATTTCTAGAAACTATATAAAATCCTTAGAAATTTGAATATTTTTACAAAAATATTGCCAAATATTTTATGGTTGGAATTTTAATAATTAATAAGATTCACCAAAGTTTTTACACTTTAAGCTAAGTATGGATATTTAAAATCTCCCCCATCTATAAAAGAGTGACTTATAGCCAACTCGCTTCACTAACATGGATACTATGCAAAAGTTTCTTCTAAGCTTTGTTCTTATAAGTGTTATATAAAAAGCTTTGTCTTTAAAAATTCTACTAGGCCTTTGTCCTCATCCATGTACAAGGATCTTGTTCTTCTCTTGGCCACAAGGCCTATTCTTGGGTGTAACTTGTACACATCAAACAACTAGCAATGACAATAACAACTAGGCCAATAAAAATCAAGGCTCTGCAAACACTTTGTCCCTGAGAACTCTATATAACTTATTGTTCAATATGCCAATCAAGTATTTTAGCTTCCGTGTTCAATGCAATTTGGAGTGAAACTTCTCTGCAATCACCTCTCTACTCACTATTCTACTGAAGACATGCGAGGTTGATTTTTATTTGTAGAGTTGGAAATTTCAAGGAAGTTACCAATCAGTGCTTTGTTTATGAATGAATATAGCCCAAGAGTGATATGTTGGGTCTCGCTCTCCAAGTGTGCCTACACAAAAAAACTCAACTTTATCCATTGACATTCAAACATACTTTGGGCAATGTGCAAACATGAACATAAATCCACCAATTCAATAATTATCACCCCTATCTTTGATGGTCTTTTAGCTAGAATACAAGGCAATAGGAATGTAAGCATTTTCTTATTTCAAACTTCAGTTTTTTCAATATCCAAGATTGCTTTTCACACCATAATTTTTAAATTGCAAGACAAGACAATGGTGATTTACTCATGTGTTTGGTTTGAACTATGGTAACCAATCACCAATGTTGTCTGCATCAAGTTTATGCAACACTTTCTCCATGATATTCCAAAAACAAATGGAATATATCTCCAATATTAGATAAGAAGAAAATTGCCCTACTTATTGTCATCGTTACCAATTTCATTAGCACATACATTCAAATGTAATCCAACGATTTGAATGTGAGCATTTACGAACCACTGATTCAATTGGAGCTTCCTTATACGTTACACATCACACTCTTACTTTGTATCTCGCACATGAGATAAATAATACAAGTATGCAATTGTTTATATGGTAGAATGTGTTGCTTTGACCAAGCAAGAAGCCAACACATTAACAAAACAAGTAACCTATCCACATCATGACACACACACACACACACACACACACACACACACACACACACACACATATATATATATATCCGGATTATTTTGAGAATGGCATGAAGGCGGAAATATAACCGATATATAACAATGAAATACACAAAAATATAAAAGAGAACACAGAAATACAGTGAAACCCTACTTCTATTACTAAATAAGATAGAAAAACACTATAGAACACAAACTGGAAAAATGGGGTAGATTATCTCTAAAAAGAAAGAGATGTTAGCTACACTTCATTCACAAGAAGATTTGCATCACACTACATTGCATGCTTAAAGGGCCTCCTTCACCTCAATTATATATGAGAGATTGTGAATCTTTACATCACACTCCATTGCATGCTTGAAGGGCCTCCTTCACCTCAATTATATATGAGAGAGTGAGAGGAGAACAATTCCCATGATACATGTGGGATAAATTGGACTAAGTTTATAAAATTCCATAGGCATGTAAAACAATAGGACTTCTCGGGCAGTCACCCATCCCAGTACTACTCTAGCCTGAGCACGGTTAACTACATAGTTCTAATGGGATTTGGTTTATTAATTCTATGTTGTAGGCATGTACACAAGACCACTAGGAAATCATTAAAATATGTCTGTAATTAATAAATGAAGATGACATTACATTCCATTCCCTAGAAAAAGGGTGAATATCATGGTTTATCAAAACGACATGCTCAAAATGGTGATTCATTGGAAGAGGTGGATGGCCACTGAGATCCATCTGGATCATTCCTCCACCCTTAGGAAACAATGGTCCCCATTGCGTCAAGTTCCCTTGGGAGATGTGGAGACTTCTGCTAAATCTGAAGCTTGGTGCGTTGTTTGCCTTGCTAAAGAAGTTGCCATGCTTAGCTTGTTGAAGGATGTCATGAACCTATTGCTGGAGGGGTTGGATTCGTTCAACCAATCTAGTTGCATGATCTACCTGAGTGTGGGAGAACTATGTCAGTGAAGATGAAGAATGAAGAATATGAAGGGTTATTTTATAACCTTACTTGACTGGGAAGTGTGGAGGCACCCCCGTAGGTGTAGCAAGAACATCTTGATACTCATCTACAATCTTGTCAATCTGCTTCTGTTGGATAGAAAGGCATTGGGTTGAGGCTGTAGTGGTTGCAGTGTCCTTTTGTTCACCTTAAGATCAGATTGTGAAGAGGCTAAACTTTGCAGTATGAGAGATTACTTTGTGGCATTGTTTTGGTGGGACAATAGTCAGAACTACCTATGGTATCCGGTATAGCTGACCCCCCAGAGTCACAATGACGCTATGGGGTCGAGATTCATAAACAACATGATGCCTCCAAATATATGGCTGGCCTAATAGAACATCACAGACTTCTAGTGGGGAAACATCACACAATAGCTCATCCTTGAAGGGCTTGATGTTGTAGGACAAGCGACACTGTTGGTCGACACAAAGATCTTGACCCTGGTGAAGCCACCCAATTTTGTATGGTTGCGGGTGTGGTGTTGTTGGAAAATCCAACTGCTTGACAACTTCTGTTGAGATGATGTTCTTTTGTCTTTCGCTATCAACAATAAAATGCAATGGGGTCCCCTTCACCCACATCTGTGAATGGAAGAGTCGCTCCCCCTTCTTAGGATCCTCTTCTAATTGGATTGTTGCAATTGTGACAATAGCAGTGGGTTCTGCATCAATGATATGTCTCCTTTTATTATTTTTTGAATCAGGGTCCAAGTCGAGGTTCGACTCTTTGTCTTTGAGCTCATCCACCAATGGTTTTATTGAGAGACATTCATCACTGTTGTGCCAATGGTTGTTGTGGAACTCACACCACTTTCCAGTGTCTTTCTTAGACTTCCCGTTACCCTTCTTTGTCTGCATCTGGGACTAGCTCTCTTGAGATTGGCCTTCCTTGCTCTGTCCATGCTTCTCCCACTTACTCTGCTGCTTGAATTTCTTCTCAATTTTGAATGCATATCGATAAGCATCTCCCAGTGAGGAGATGTCCAAGAAATCCATATTTGTTTGGATGTACCTGTGTAGACCACTGTGGTACTTCAAAACCAGGTGTCACTTAGAGTCTTTGATACCTAGATTTGAGTGCAAGGTATGAAATATGTTGGTGTACTCCGCCACCGTCTGGTCTCTTTTATGACGCAGAGTTGTCCATCTCATGTCTTGGTCATCATAGTTTCCAACAGGGTAGAACTCCTCCTTTAGGGCATCTACAAAGGTCGTCCAAGTGGGTTCTCGCCCAATTAGTGTATATTCATCGACGATGTACCTCTCCCAGTAACCTTCCCACCAAGATCTGATATGGGGAAGGGCTTTAAGGAGCGCGAAGGTGATCTTTTCACTGTCAGTTTTTTTTTGGAAAGAGTAATAACCTTCTAGCATATTCAACCATTTTTCTAGACCATCTGCATCTATCTAGCCTTCAAATAAAGGGATATCAAAATTTACTTGTACCTTGAAGGGTGTCGCACTTGCGAAATTGTTGTTTTTCGAAGATGCCTTGGCTGTCGCCATCAATATTCTTTGAAGGATCTGAGAAAATTTTTCCATCATCTTGTTCCTTTGTCACATAAGGGCTTCCTTGAGCAACGTCTTTAAAGGATCTCCTGCTTTGTCATCTCTCTTTTCTTTCGCCATGGGAGGTTGCTTGGGCTAACGAGAGTGGTTGTCCTCAAGCGAAACTAGCTCGAGACCCAAATCTCTATACCCTAACCTCGTCGGGGACCTGCTCTGAGAAATGCCAAGGAGCAGTCTGCTCTGATACCACTGATCCAAATTATTTTGAGAACGACATGAAGGCAGAAATATAACCGAGAGATAACAATGAAATACACAAAAATATAGAAGAGAGTATAGAAATACAGTGAAACCCAACTTCTATTACTGAATAAGATACAAAAACACTGTAGAACACAAACTGGAAAAATGGGGTAGCTTATCTCTAAAAAGAAAGAGATGTTGGCTATGCTTCATTCACAAGAAACTTTACATCACACTCCATTGCATGCTTAAAGGGCCTCCTTCACCTCAATTATATATGAGAGAGTGAGAGGAGAACAACTCCCATGATGCATGTGGGATAAATTGGACTAAGTTTATAAAATTCCATAGGCATGTAAAATGCTAGGACTTCCCAGGTGGTCACCCATCCCAGTACTACTCTAGCCTGAGCGCAATTAACTGCAGAGTTCTAATGGGATCCGATGCATTAACACTATGTTGTAAGCATGTACATAAGACCACTAGGAAATCATTAAAATATGTTTGTAATTAACAAATGAAGATGACATTACATTCCATTCCCCATCAAAAGGGTGAATATCATGGTGTATCAAAACAACATGCTCAAAATGGTGATTCATTGGAAGAGGTGGATGGCCACTGAGATCCATCTGGATCATATATATATATATATATATATATATATATATATATATATATATGCAACAATAAATGATAGAATGCGACAAAAGCAACAAATGCCAAATGCGTTGATAAGGGAGATGTTGCATTAACAATGGTAATTGTCCAAGATTTTCATTGGTATAAGAGTTCTTGCATATGTTATTTAACTTAATCATCCAATTGTTAGATAGAATGATCCATTCGACCCACGGTGTAGAATAGTAGAATAATATCCCAGCAAGACAACGTATAGCCCAATGGAGATGCATACATCATGTCAATGTTATGTGCAAGATTCTAGAGGTGCATACAACCCATGGGAATGCCAAATGACTTCAATTAATGTTAAATTAAATGGTGGGATCGGCTTAGGCAGTGAGAAATCAACCTAAGCAAGTGAGAAACAACTAAGGGAGAAGAGTTAAAATTTGGAGGAGTGAGAAAATTTTCCCAATAGTCATAATTAAACTGAATTAGAAACTCCCTAGATAAGTGAAACATTAACTTGCTAATAGAAACGAGTCTCCAATTCAGAAAGAAATGTATAGAGATGATCTTGGAGTTGTTGGAATTCATCAAAATATAGTGGAAAATGGTTTTCTAAATCAAACTAACATAAATGTAATTGGTCATTCTTATTTGTCACCATTAACACTCTCATAACAGTAAATTAAACATAATAAGAACAACATTTCACACACATAAATTACTCCACAACCAAATCACAATGTACACAATGTTTACCCTGAAAACCCACATTGGAAAACCAACTTTGAATGGGGGGTGAATTTTTTATTTTGGCAATCTCTGGTACAATGAAACACCTGGCTCTATATGCATCCTCCTCTCTTCACCAACAAAATCCCCTTTGAGAGTGAAAATAATGAAATAAATAGGGAGAGCTAGGGAAATGGGAAGGCCAGCATGCATGACCCTTCATTTCCCATCCCCCAACCTTCTCTCCTATTCTATTTTTCTTATTTCATTAAATTCTCTATTTTTTTTCTCTTTTCTTTTGTCTTATTGACTTTTTACATTTGCGTTGATTTTCATAGTTTTCTAACCTTCATAAATTGCATAAATTGTCGAATTGGTTTGGAATACTAAATCTTACAACCATTCATTGCTTCAAATCCATTCCATTAAAAAATGGTGGTCATCCCTAGGATTAGATAGTATGGATGTTATCCTAAATAACCTTGATGCTCCTATAAGTGAATTGGCTCAAGAAACAACCAAAGAATTCTATGGTAATGTTCCAATGGATGGAAATTTGTATTCAAATCTCTTTATGTCCTAAAAGGTTTGTGATATTTCAATGAGGTTTGAATATAACTATTTCATGAAAGATTTATTATATAAAATAGATCATCCCGAGGATCATCGCTACTTAAGATATTATGTTGCATCATGGCCAGGTAGAATACCTGACTTAGTGAGACAAAGATTTCAAGACTTGAAAATGGATATTAAAGATTTGTACCTAACAAGATCGCATCAAAAAATTGAAAAGACCTTTCAGGATGCTTGCACTAGATCCAAAGTATCTAAGTTATTAAAGAAACAATCCCAACTGTTGAATCGATCTCTTTGCAATGAATTTAAAGAAACTAATGATTTTGGGTGCTCTAAACAAAAAAATGAGACTAGGAAGACGTTCAAAGAAGCATTGTACTTGTTCAGTTTCTTCTCCAAAATCTTCCAAAAAATATGGATTCAAGAAACATCAAAAGTGAAAGTTATTAAACACAAAAGTACTCCAAGGAAGTCAAGTCATTGTTTTATTTGTAAGTAGGTAGTTCATTGGGATAACAAATGTCTAAAGAAAATAAAATCTTCCAAGGTTGTCGAATTAGTTACTTTATTTGGTAAGCAACTTAACCTTGTTGATTGAGATTCTTGTTCTTACTATGATCCAAAAGCTGCTTATATTTCCTGTTATAGTCTGATTCTTATTTTGATACTTCTTTTGTATATTCTCTTAAACATGTAAATCTTCTCTTTGAATCCTCTTCCTATGATTTAGAAGAATTTGATTTCCTTTGTATAAATATCTATCATTTTCTCCTTCTCCATGCCAATTAACCCAAGAAATTGCTTGATTAATTGACCTCTTAACTACTCTTCAAACTTCTAATTTTGGCGTAAGCACTCTCTTCATTGCCAAATTGATACTTTGTATCGACAACTTGCATGCACAAACATGGTGGACCATTTTCTACCTACACCATCTTCTCCACCTAATTCATAGTTTCAAAATTTCCATTTCCAACCTGCAATTCTTTATCATCAATGTTTTCCTAGGGAGCAATCTGATCCTAACATTATGATATAGAGCCATGAGAAAAATCAATTAAGAATAAAAAAAACAAGTCAAAATACTTGAGCAGAGCATTTAGCTAAAGAAAAAATAGTTAAAACAATTAGTTGTAGAAATTACTAAAGAAAAAGAACAATTGTTGATGATCATACAAGAATGTGAACAATCTTATGATGAAGAACTAAGCAGAGCATTTGATGAAGTTGTTGAGCATGAAAATGATATGCAAAATGATATGCCAGAACTTGAAGACAATCCGATAGTTGTTTTAGATATAAAAAGGGGTAAAAGAAGGAGTAGTCATATCTATTGAGATTAAAGTGAAAGGATATAAAGGTTATTTGTTAGATGCTCAAATTGATATTGGTTCAACAATGTTTTGTGCAAAGACAAAAGATATTCCTAAATATTTTTGGGAATCAATATCAATCAAGGTTAGAGCTATAACTTTAAAGATAAATAGGTATGCACTAGATTTTCCTATATTGATAAGCGAACAAAGTTACACAGTTACTTTTTTTTAATACAATATAGGTACTAATATTTTGCTTGGTCAAGACTTTGTTCATACGTATCTCCCATTTACCATTTGCAAAAATTATGTTCAACTAAAAATAGATGGTAATCAAGTAAAGGTTTCTAGCAAAAATACTTATATTTTTATAATTCAAGATGAAGTGTTTCATCCTAAGGAAGTAGATCCATCTATTGGGAAAATTGGCAATATTAAGGAAATTACAAAAAATATAGATCTTCATGCAAAAATGCAAACTTTCATGCAGGAGAGGTGATGGTCCCTATTATTTCTAAATTGAAATCTTAGTGTCCATATAAAATTCCAAATGCTTTTTGGTTCAGAAAACATTATTTTGTAGATCTATTTTAAATAGAAGGCTTTAAGGGTGAACCACAAAAAAACGCGACTAATTTGATGTCTCCTTAAGAACAAAAATATTGCAAACATGAGATAGCATACTTATTAGAGAGAAAATCGATTGACAAGAGTAGGAGCCCTTGGGCTTGTCCAACTTTCTATGTCAATAATTATGCTAAGCAGATAAGAGACGAGATAAGAATTGACATTAACTACACAAAGTTGAACGAAACATTTATGCCTACCAGGTATCCAATTCCTAACAAAGAATCTCCATTGCATAAAATTCATGGTTGCAACATTTTCAGTAAATTTGATCTTAAAAGTGGATTTTGGCAAATAGGAATTACTCCTAATAATAGATATAAAACCAACTTTGTTGTTTCTCATGGTTAGTATCAATGGAGGGTGGTGTCTTTTGGTCTTCCAAATGCACATTTTGAATTTTAGAAGAGAATGGAAGACATCTTTAATGATTTAGAATCTTGTATTGTATATATTGATAATATTTTGGTTTGTCAAAAGATCTGAAAGAACATGTAGAACATCTATAATTTTTTTCTTTAAAAAAGTCTATCATCATGGACTTGCTTTGTCTGAGAGAAAGATGGAGGTCGATATGACTAAGATAAAATTTCTTAGTCTTATCATAACTAGAGGAAAGATCATGTTTTAAATAATTAAGAAAAAAAATGTGTATGAATTGAAGGACAAAACACAATGGTAGAGATTTTTCGGAGCCCTAAATTATGTCAGATGCTTCTACAAAGGACAAGCATAATTTTTTTCTTGCTTATATAAACAATTCAAAAAAGATGTTGCTCCTTGGACCGCACAGAGGAGACGGGTTGTCAAAACAATAAAAGAAAAGGTAAAATCCTTGCCCAACTTAAGATTGCCTAGAGAAGGATATAAATATATTTTGTAGAAAGATGCTTCTGATATTGCTTGGGTTGATGTTTTAATGCAAGAATTTATTGACAAAGAAGAAATTTGTATGTATGCATCTGGTACTTTTAAAGGTGTTGAATGCATCTAGTACTTTTAAAGGTGTTGAATTAAAATATCCCTCTAGTCACAAAGAAATATTGGCAATGAAAAGATCTATTTCAAGATTCATACCATTTCTAAAGCCAATACATTTTATAGTCGGAACAAATTAAAAAAATATGGTTGGAATATTGAAAAATCATAAGTTGCTTGAGGAAGGAAATAATCACACTCTTAGATGGAAGCTCTGGTTAGATGGCTTCAATTTTAACATTGAATGCAACGCGGGAAAGGATAACAACGTTGTAGATATGCTAACTAGAGAAGCACATGTTTTTATCTTAACTGAATTGTCCATTAAAGTTTCGACCAAGGAAGATAAAGGAAAACAACTAGCAAATGAAGAAATGATAGTTCAAATATGTGATGAAGCAAGAATGTTTTGTGAAAATTGTTATATGTAGACGATCCGAGAAATTCCAGTAGAAACTTATATTTTAGAATTATGGGCAAAAAATTATAATGTTGAAAACTTCAAGTATTATTATAATGTGGATTTGTCAGTCATATAATCAGGTCCACATAAAGTTCAATGTCATTAAGAATTATATGCACCAAAATTTTCATGTAGAGATTTATGTGAGATCCATGAGTTAATTAGATATAGAAGTCTATGGGTCATATTTGAATGTAATTCCATCATTAGATAAATGGTTTGGTCTCCATGGTTTATAATATTTCTAGAAAATTATTTTCTAAGGAAGAATTTAGATATATCAAAGTATTACTTCTTCTTGCATATACATTTACAATTAGCAGAAGGATTGCAATGCAATTTGTGCTTCTAGTTCAAAATTGATTTTGAAAATATCACACTCAAATCTTTACCTCCCATTAAAGATTATGATGCACTTTGATATGCTATCCAGATACATTTTTCCAATTATTTTCCATCTGCACAATGTTTAAGCATTATGGATGGTTCTATCTTCCAACAAGGCTTTGTATCAATTCATCCACTTGCAACATTCGATCTTGATGATGAGTATCTTGTACATCAAATATATCATATCAATATCATATGACAAGGTAGCATGCTCGAGCCATATGCGGTAACCACATATGATGGCCATCTAAATAAAATTTGTCGGACAATAATTGGTAGTCATAAAAGGAAGTGGTCCCTTTATGGCGTTGCTCCTCATGGGATGAGATAATTAGTGGTTTGTATGCCTGTAGAGACATAGGAGTTCTTTAGGTTTCCAAAGTTTCAAGTTCAATTAGTTGTTGTGTTGGAACTTTTTTCATGTCTAAAACTTGTGTCTTTCTCTGAACATAGTGTAATTGTGTATAATTTCTTTACAAGAAAGTTTAATATTTTATGAATAAAAGATCTAAGTTTTCGTGTGTGCATGAGATTCAATTAATTGTTATGTTGGAACTTCTTTCCTATATAAAGCACGTGTCTTTCTCTAAACATAATGTAAAGTTAAACCATCATCAAAATGATCATTTGACTATCGCAACTAGATCACAATGCTCAATTGTTGGACAAAATATATCTACATTCATTACAGAGCACCAAACTACTACTCTAATGTGCAACAAAAATAATGCACCCATATTTAGGGAATTCTTAAAATAGAACTACATATATTGTCCAAGACCGTATAAAGTAGAACCGTATATTCATATTTGTAAGAGTGAAACAATAAATGCAAAAAATAAATCATATGAAAATGACTTTTCAGTAAAAAAAATTGCTTAATTATATATTAAAATATAATGTGTTCTCTCAACAGTATAATATAAAGCAAGTTACAAGGCCTAGAAGGCAGGACTTTCACTCGCAGTCAGACTAGTTGCCAAAGTAACTAAGATAAGCTGGAATTTCTGCATCAGATAGTTCATGAGGAGAAAATGTTAACAATAAAGAAGTGCTCTGCCACAGGGTAGACAAGACAAATATCTATGAGAAGGTTGTCCTAAAAAAATTGTGACAAGAGTGGGACCCTCATTTCCATCCATCCAATGGGTGTATGAGATGAAGCATGCTTTCCTTTGTAATGTTGACTTTGATAGGAGATCAACTTCCAGATTGTACTGGCGGGAAGTATGGAGATATGTGAGCTTCTTAAATTGGCATTGAAGAGAGCTTATTCTGTCCATCCTGGCCAAAAGTGAAATGGTATGAATATTACCTTTATGATTAAGTTAGTCGATAATTACTTTAGAGTCCCCAATCAATTATAGATGTTCAATATACAATTTAGAGGCCAAATGAAGAGTAGCTCAGGCTTCTAGAAGCTCTGTGCTTGTGTTGATCCCTGGTCCACAACAGAAGGTCCATCTATAAGCAAAACTATTGTTAATTCTAATCATTGTTAATTCTAATCAGACCCCCTGCTCCACGAATGGTGCCACGAAGTTGAGATGCTCCATCAAACCATGCCGATGAAGTATCCTACGATAGTAATGGTTTGATTCACTTTTTTATTCTACCCACATCTGGATGGTTTGACTCACTTTTTTATTCTACCCACATCTGGGTAAAAGTTTTTCCAGCTTTTATATAATCCGAGAGATTTAAAAACTGCAGTGCTGATAGAAGGGGAATATTTTTCAAAAAAAAATTGATTCCTGGACAGCCATATGAACCAATTCACAAATAGTGGGAGAGTCTTATGGAAGTGCTCGCTGGAAAACCAATGATTTAAACAGTCAGTGAGAGTAATCCCGGTCCAGGAAGTTTTGATGTTGTTTACCTGAGTAATTCGGTCCCAAACAAGGCGAGTAAATGTACACTGAGTGAAGAGGTGGTTAATTGTTTCAGCGTCTTTATAACAGAGCTGACAGAGATTTGGACCAGCCCAGCTTTGCGTTGAAGGTTGTCCCAGATAGAGGTTTTATTTTCAACTAATAACCAATTAAAAAGTTTAATTTTTAGTGGGAGTTTCCAATGAAAACGCCATCCACTGATATTAAGATGCCAGGCCGAGTTTGATATAGTCGTATAAATTGTTTTTACTGAGGCGAGTCTCGAATTGTCCCCGCCGTCCCAAAGCAGTATATCCTCTGCACCGTTGAGCTGAATACCCGCGCTGTTGAGTTCTGTGCAATAAGAATCCCACTCAGCGTCCAAGCCTGGTGGGAGAGCCAAATCAGAACTGTTATGCCAATGGGCTATCGAGGGACCGTGAGCAGTGTGCGCCTCCGCCTGAAAGAGGAAATAAATGCATATGGCTTTTAAGTGAGCGATTAAGGGAAGAGTCAAGAAGGAGTGTTGTCCGAGCCCTGCTAATCAGTCCTGTCCAATGAGGATATTGTGGCCAGTGCCCGGTTTCCAGGTGAGCCCTCTCACAATCCAATGCGCAGAGATCACAAGATTCCTCCAGAAATGAGAAGCAGCTCGCGTAATAGGAGTGTCAGTCCGGAACCAAGAAGCAACAGAAGTGAAAGGGAAATATTTATCCTTTACAACAGAAGTCCAGATGCCCTTTGTGGTCAGGACACGCCAAAGTGAGTTGGAAGCTAGTGCAATATTGAATTTGTAGATATCCCTGAACCCCCAGCCACCCTTATTTTTTTAGCTTTGCCAGTGTTTCCCAGTTGCAGAGGTGTAACCTGTGGTGATCGGTGTAACCTGTGGTGATCATTACTGCCTGACCAGAGGAAATTGTAAGTAAGTTTTCTTAGCCTATCTAGGACATATGTAGGTATAGCTGCAAGAGCCATTCAATAGATTGGTTGTCCTTCGAGAGCGGCTTTAATGAAAGTATAGCGGCCTCTTATGGAAATCCATCTATTACACCAGTGGCCAATTTTTTTTTCTACTTTGGCAATGAGCCAATCCCAATCTGAGGCCTTGTAGCGGTTTGCCTTTAAGTAATACCCCAGGGACTTGAATCCGAGTGTGAGATGAATAAAATTATGGGGAAAGAGATCCTTCAGTTGATCCAAGTCAGGTGTTTGTATATTGGTGAAGTGGAAAGTAGACTTTGACCAGTTAATAAGTAATCCTGAGGTGTTGCAAACGATCTTTAAGAGGCTAGCAATCTCCCTCCATTCAAGTATGTTGGCATTAGTCAAGATGAGAACATCATCAACAAAAAGCAAATGAAGTATTTTTACTAACCTTGAAACCTTGATCCCAGTGATCCTACCCTCAACTTGATTGTTTTTTAGCAGGAGGCTTAACCCTTCCATAACCAAAATTTACAGTAGCGGTGAGAGAGGACAGCCCTGTCGGAGGCCTCTGCCACTATGGAAGAAAGTTGAAGGTTCTCCATTGATTAAAACAACAAATTTTGCACTTGAGACACAACTCATGATCCAATTTATGGTAGAATGAATGAGTCCAATATGGATTAATATCAATATGAGGAAGTTCCAATCTACACAGTCAAAGGAGTTCTTGAGGTCAAGCTTGAGAATGAGAGCACACAATTTTTTTTGTTTAATGTTGTGTATACATTCATGAGCAGTACCAATGGCATCTAGGATTTGTCGGCCCTTTAGAAAGCCCAACTGTTCGCCAGATAGGGAGCGCGAAAGAATGGGTTTAAGTCTGTTGGCTATAATTTTTGAAATGAGCTTGTAGCAGAGGTTGCAGAGAGCGATTGGTCTGTAGTCCCCAAAGGTAGTCGAATGATTTTATTTTGGGATGAGTGTCAGGAAGGTAGATTTGATAGCTCTAATAGCTCTAGAAATCTTACCATGAATCTTGGTATCTTCCACAAGTTCTAGGAGCTCAGCTCCAACCAAGTCAAAGAAGTGTAAATAGAACTCAACAATCCAGCCATCAGGGCCCAGAATTGTATCCGTGGAGAAGGATTTTAAAGCGTTCTTAACTTCCTACATAGTGCAAGGGTTGTCCATGATCAACGAGTCCTCAGTTGATACCATGCGGGTGAAGAGGCGAGTCACAGTGCTATGGTATTGAAGAGTATCTGAAGGCTTTGCCTCATAGAGAGTATTGAAATAATTGAATGTTGCAGCCTTGAGATCTTGTTGTCCTCTATGAGTGATTCCAGCATCATCAATAATATCCCATATGTGTTTTTTATTCCTAGCAAAGCTAGAAAATTGATGGAAGAATTTGTTGTTAAGATCGCCACATTTTAACCAATTAATTATGCTTTGTTGCCTCCAAAGTGCTTCATCAACAAGCAAGAGATTATTCCTCTCTGATTCAAGAAGCTTCAGATGTTGAGATCTGTCCCCATCGTATCCAGCCTGTGTATCAAGTAGAATCAAATCTGTAATATTTTGTTCCAGCGAGAGAAGCATGTGTATTGAGTGCCTATGATGGTGAGAGGCCCAATTTTTTATACAAATTTTTAAGTGTTTGAGTTTCCATGAAAATCTCTGTTGTATTCCAACTTCTCTTTTGAATAAAAGGTCTGTCCAGACTATGTGTACAAGGGAAATAAAATCATGTTCCGCAAGCCAGCATGCATTTAGCTTAAAAGGATACTGGATACGAGTAGCTGGAGTGTTGAATTGGAGAAGGATGGGTGCGTGATCTGAAAAGAAGGGTAAGTCCACCCATGTTCTGATTCTATCATCAGCATTTGCAAGATTTACAGAGATGTAGAAGTGGTCTAACCGCTTGGAAATAGAGTCTTGTCCCACTCTACCATTTCGCCATGTAGGTGCCAAGACGTCCGGAGGAAAGTCAGCTAATCCATGTGCCAAAAAAAGTGCTTTGAAGTAGTCGGCCAGTGGGTCCTATGCAACAACAACACCCCAAACATCACCTGTGCTAGTCGTGAAGTTCATATCCCCCGCAATTATAAGGTTTACAAGTTCAAGAAGACCGCTAGTGTCCACTTTTTCCCAAAAGGATTGCCTGTGTGTGCAAGGACCATAGGTGTTGAGCAAATTTATCTGTTGTTTATTCCACTTACAAATTCTGGATAATAGGATACCACTACAGCTTAGGTGAGTGGTCAGATCAAAAAGTAAAGGATCCCAAGTGGCAGCAACACCACCATAATGACCCAACGAGTTAATCGAGCAAGTGTGCCAATCGGGGCGAAAAGAATTAAGAAAATTTCTAGCTTTTTTTCCCATCAACCAAAGTCTCATGTAGGAATATAATATCAGGTGAAGACCGAGAGAGTAATCTTCTAAAAGCGGAGGATTTTTTTGGGGGGGGCACCCCTCTAATATTTAGGGAGAGCAGAATCATTATTTGGTTCTCGCTAGGGATTTCATGCCTCTAAGCGCCCCTATATCAGTGTGTTGAGAGGAAGAATCAGTAATAAGTGAGAGAGAGGACCCCTCTTTACGACATGCGTTTCTTGTTTTTATCGGTGAGTATTCATACCTAGTACCTCTTCACCAAGTGTGAGCTTTCTCAGTATCTTCTCCATGGGGATCGTTAGATCTCAAGATCCCCTCCTCGACAATTGGCTTAAAGATCGAATTCCCCAGAAAAGTGGGAAGTTGGACAGGAGAGTGGACCACTTTATAGGATGGGACTAGTGAGTCCAGCATGTTCCTAAGGGTATTTTCTTCAAGATGTGATCCACTGGCATCGGGTTGTGTGTAGTCCCTTCCCAGAGTATGAGAAGCCAAATCTGTATTGTCTAGATCC
>ML792824.1:164780-179700 GCA_009831015.1 Picea engelmannii
GGTTGAGGGGAGGTACGGAGGGAGTGGATTAGGTAGAGTAGTGAAAAGAGGGGGGGAAACCAAAGGGGAGGAGAGAGGGATTCGCTAACCGGAGGGGTTGAGTATGGAAGAGACATCTAGAGAATGTTCAGTCTAAACAGGGTTCGAGTCGAGGAGTGCAGAGCTCAGATTCGAGGGTCTGTGTAAGGAGGAAGCAGCTAGTGAGTGTTCAGTCTCAGCTGGGTCCAGTTCAAGGAGAATGGTGCCCAGAATCCGGGCTGCAGCAGAGTCCAGTTGATCCAATTCCCAAGAGGTAAGAGAGGAGTAAAAATGAGGGCAGATGGTCTTGAGCTTACCTGTGATTGTGTCTGAGGCTGTTGGCTCTTCGAGGTCTGGAAGGTTTGGATAGGTAGGATGGGTGTTTGCAATAGGGGAGTCCATCTTGGGGGATAGTTCAAGCATAGTTTCCTCCGATTGTGTCACTTCCAATCGACCTGGGCTAGCATTTCTAAGGTGGCACGTTAGTCTGCAAAGAGTACACCTGAAGGGAATACCCAGGTAGTCCAGTGTCTGTCCTAGGTGTTGTCCACGCCATTCAATATCAATGGATTCCGACAATCCATCGTGTATGTCGATGTCCACCATAACTTTTTCCATTTTCTTTGTCGGGCTTGTGAGTGACTATGGGTCTATGCAAATGAAGCAACCCAGGGCAGAGCCAATAGCCTCAAGGGCTTTCAAATTTCCAGAAGTGTAGAGGCAGTCCTGGGAGGAGGACCCAGAGGTGTCTCAATCGGAAGTAGTCATGGGAGGGATCAAAACTGATTCGTGAATGCTTGAGCATGAGGTTGCCGCCGTCCAGTATCCAGAGTTGGTCTAGTATTGAAGAAGTTTCCTCCATAGTATTAAAACGAAAGCAAAGCGAGCCTTGAGTTAGGTAAGAGATCTCTGGGGTATATCCCAGTAGTGGCCGCCAAGTTGCTTGAACCCAATCTGCAAGGTTAAGTTGACAAAGATGCTTATATGATATCCTACCCACCAGTGCACAGAGACTTAAGGAGATAGAGTCCTCAAGGTCGATATCCTATCCAAGAACCATTTTCCTCTTTGTTTTTTTTGTGCACCAGGGTCTAGCCTATAGATTTGAGCAGTTTCTAGTTGTAGCGCCAGGATGGGTATTATGCCTGGAAGAGCCCACAGGCTTCCACTGTTCTGGGTTAGAAAGAGAGCCATGAGTGGTTGAGGTAATAGGAGGGTCTCGTGGTTTAATTCTAGGGAAGGAAGAATGAGAGGGGGGAGTTGAGGGGTAATGAGGCAAGTGAGAGGGCAGACGAGACTAGAAGGCCAAGGAGGATGGGGGAATGTCTAGTACTAATGGTCAATAGGTTGGGGAAAGTGTAGGGTAAGTTAGTGGGGTCGATAAGGAGGCAATGGGGTCAGACGAGGAGCAGTTGTGGTGTGAGAGCCTCTGACTCAAGGTGGAAAGTTGTGCAAGTCTAACCAATTCATCTGTTGAGGCAAAGAGATCCTCACTATTCCAGAGGGCATCGTCAGCCATTAGTTCACTAACATCCCTCTCCATCGGAGTGGATCTCAAGGATGGTAGGGTCGGAGGTAAGTGAGGTCATCCTTTTGGCAGGGTAAGTATGAGGTCAGTAAGTCAGTCCAACAGTGAAACTAGAGTTCAGAGATAGATAAGGATGGAATAAGTAGTGTGATAAGAGAACCAGGCTAGAGTGATGCTCAGTCTATTCAATGCAAGTTCCTCAAGGTTCCCAGCAAGAAAAATGCTAATAAGATAAGATCTCAGTAGAACAATGCTGAAAACCAAAGCAGGCAAGATCTCAGTAAAACAAAGTTGAAAAGGAAACATGCAAGTTCAAGGCCATCCGAAGAGAAGTATCTCTCAAAAAGTATCCAAGGCCTCCTTTGTTGCAGGTTGGAGAATCTTTAGCATGTTCCATGACAAACAGAGAAATAAAGGTTGCCTAAATAGTAGAAGCAGAGATGCAAGTATCAAAGGCTGCCTAGGAGGAGTTTTAAGGTCGCCAATGTTGCAAGTTGCAGGTTCCAACATGGAATCAAAAGTGAAAATACATAACAATACAATTAGACAAACCTCTTGTTGAGTTGTTATCAGTAATATAAAGCTAAAGACGTTACACACAAGTTCAAGGCCTCCCGAAGAAAAGAAGCTCCCAAAAGGTATCCAAGGCCTCCTTTGTTGTAGGTTACAGGTTCCTTAGCATGTTCCATGGTCAATGGAGAAGAAAAGACTGCCTAAAAAATAGAAGCAGGTTTCTAAGGCTGCCTAGGAAGAGTTCCAAGGCCTCCATTGTTGTAGGTTTCTCCCTCCATTTCTCATTTTCTGATATACCCAATGTACATCCTACCTATCACCTCCACTGCCCCACAAAAACATTATCCTTGAACTTTTCGTGAAATCTATATGAAAATGACTTGACAAGGATATGTGAAATGAATGAAATCTAACCAAGGTTAGCAAATTTCTCTTAATGTACCTTTGCGTTCAATGTCTTAAATCTCACATGTAATAAGTTTTTTTTTTCAACAATAGATGTCGCGGGAAGCTCAGCCGATACTTCCCCACTTCGTGGATGGTATGAGGTGCTAAACCGCAACCCCAGGGACACAAGGCTCGAACCCATGACCTCTCCCCAAACCGAGAGAGTATATGCACGTCTCACCATCTGCGTTATCCCATGGGGCTAAACTCACACGTAATAAGTTGATAGTTCAGACTTCAGAGCACGGTATTTTACAGGAAAATGAAATTAAAGCTCTCAATCCAATCACATGAATCTCAATTTGTGATTTTGACTAAATTTGCATTTGGATGCATGAGAGTAAATGTATAGTTGAGAAAGTCGAAAATTAATTGAAGGATTTTATTAAAAAGATAGCTAGGTTGATATGAAAGTTTTAACCTTTAAATATAAGTTTCATGTATGGAAGATCCTTCAATATGACTTCCTTCTCTTTTCACTTAATGAGGCTCCACAATTTTTTTTTATTTTTTTTTTAAGTAAAAAAGGATAGAGCCTGTTATATTATCATTGCCAAGTTACAGAGACTGTTTACGATGCCAGTTGTCCCGCCTAAACAGGAAACTGAGACAGCTGGGCATCCTATGCCATTTGTTTCCAAGCAAACAAAACTATCAGAGTGCAGTCCTGCCCAAAGGAAACCAGGATGTCTAGCCATTAAGTTTAATCTGTGTGCTGAAAACCTAGTTGCAAAATAGCTAAGATCTAACTCGATGAAAGCCTGGTTCGGAAACAAAAAAAGATTGCTAACCAAGAACATCATTGAACCTCTTATCCGGTCGGCTCGTCATCGTCCCCGTGCCGTCGCCATCCTGCTGGAAACGCGTAAGCTTGCGCACACGTAGGGCATTGTCGTTTAGGGAGAGTCCTGGAATGAGCAGCGAACAACATGTTGAGTCGATGGTCGATTCGGGCAATGTGAAAGATTTGATCGTCCAACAGGCTCCGCATATCAAAGAATAGAGCTAGGTACCCCGGATTGGTGAAAGGATGTTGGTCCTGCCAATTGCCGTCAATAGAGGCTGAGGGAATTGGCCCCGTTGCTCCTTCACTTGCATGTGTTGTGCTGTCGTGATGTGCCGGTCGGTTGGATAGCTGGGTCGCCTCCTCCAAAGGTGCACCGTTGGGTGAGTCTCTGCTTCCTTTTACGCAAGACGGGGTCTCTTCTTCAACATATCAGGTGGTGAATTCCTCTGTCGGGTGAGTTGCACTAGAGCCAAGCGGTTTGCTTGAAGGCAAAATATTGTCATCAGTGCCAAAATCAGTGGGTGGATTCCAATTGTTCGGGACTGTGAACAGAGGGAGCTTCGGATAGCTTTGCATGGCTTCATCAAGGGTGATCTCTTCCACGTACACCATTGGAGGCGTTCGTGGTTTCCTGCGTCTTTGCAAGAACGCCATGGCTAGTGCCTGCTCGAATTTCTTCTGCCTCTGCCGACGAGATTCGGCTGTGTACCAAGCTGCACCCCTACGCGACTTACGTCGTGCTCTGGGCATAATGAAGACCCTAAAGATGACCAAGGTTCCTTGCGGGTGGAAGGCTCTGCTCCAAAGCTCCAGTGGGTCTGCAAAATGCGGCTCCGTTAAATTCAACTCTACATTCGACTTTGCAGTAAGCGAATGTCGCTCAATGCTGTCAAGGCGGGTGATAAGGAGGAGGACAACAACGACCGCCATGGCCATTAAGTCTTGCTTCCGAGTGCGCTGGTGCGTTGTACCGGTCACTTGCACGAAGGGGCTCATCTCCTGGATTTTGCTACACAGATTCATGCTTGTTTAATTGCTGAGGGGATGGTTGTCGGTGGATGTATTAATGGTGCATCCCGGCTTTATCTCGTGTGGCTCGGCTCTGCAACGTGGCACCCCATCCTGGGGAGGCTCCACAAAACTTTGGCCCATTCTCTAAATTTCATTAATTATGGTTATTTTAATAATGATTTTTTTTTAAAGGAAAATGTTTGATTTTTTCATAGATCATCTAAACATGCTAAGATTTGGATTTTTTGGGTAATTTATTTTCAATCATTTTTATTTAAAATGTATTTAAAAATTTAGAAAATTTGTTGAAATCACAAATATTAATTGTTGAGTTTACATAATCAATAAAGAATTTTTTTAGGGTGTTGAATCCTTTTTTTCAATAAAAAATGTAAATTCAGCTATTAAAAATTGTAATTCCAACAATTCTTTTGGATTCCCATGAATTGTCGGAAAAAATCCAAATCGTATAACATTTAAAGTCCTCTAGTTTTTCCATCTAAGAATTTAAAATAATTTTTTTTAATATTTTAATGGATGGTAATCTATATATTCCTATATTTATTATTGTATTGGATTAATTGTTATTTTATAATACATCTCTCATTTATTAAATGGTATCAAATCATTTTTTAACGACGTTGTTTAAATGTTCTACATTTTGGCACTTTTTGTCGGAATCGGGTGATATAAATCTGGGCGAAATTGTAATTTTGTGTTGTTTAAATTGCATTTCTAAATACATAAATGGATGTAGCACACTGAAAAACCCCTAGGGCACTCCGATTATACACACTTAACCATTCAAATATGCAGATCCAACAATTTCTTGTCGGATTTCGGACAAAATTAAACTAATAATATCCTCGAAAAAGAACCAAAACGTAGATCTTTAACCAAGGGAAAGTAAACTTTTTTTTTTGGATTTTCTTGTGGTTAGTTTTTTCTCTTGCCTTATTAATTATGAACACACCAATGCCATCAAAAGTAGAATTTCTATGTTATTTTTTAATTGGGGTAATAATAGCAATTTTGGAAAGTATTGTAAAAGTTACAATGAGTTCAAGTTGCAACTGCAAAAACCCTTGTGGAAAATTCTTGCAACACAAGTTTCTCTATGTTTATGAATTAGATTTTTGTTGCACAAATGTGAGAAAAAACAAAGTGGTTGTGTCATTTGCAAATTGGGGTCAGAATAGTGATTTTGCAAAGTATTGTGGAAGTTACAATTGTTTCAAGTTGTGATCCTAAACCTTGCAAAAAATTCTTGCAACATGATTTTCTCTTTGTCTATGAACCAAATTGCAATCACATTAATGCCAATATAAGTAGAATTGGGTGTTATCTGTGAATTGGGGTCATAATAGTGATTCCGATTAATATTGAAGAAGTTATGACCATTTTAAAATTTTCGTCTAAAAAGTCATGACTGCACAAAAGGAGCTCCATAAACAAATAAATTATTTCTTCAAAACCCTAGTTTATTTTTGGGGTTTTCACAAGAAAGACACATCTTACAGGGAAATCAATGACCCTAATATCGAAGAATCCATAAAATTTGTTAACTCCAAATCTCTAAAATTTTGGAAACATGATCTATACCTTAGTCCAAGGGATGACATTGCCAATATGGAGGATGCCACTTCTACTTAATAACATATTAACACTTCCAAATTAAGAATATGATAACTTATTATTAGAGAAGTTTTATCATGCCATGCAGCAAGATAAAGGGATCATTGGGGGTTTGTTTCCATTTGAAAACTTCCTATTACAGGTTGATGGAGGTGTTTTTTTCCCTAAAAAAAAAAACGTAATTTTATTCATCCAAAGAGAACCAAATTACATTATGTAGGTGCCAAAATCACGACCCAATCTTGGGTAGAAATTCCCAAAGGGACACAAAGTAACTGGCTGGAGAGCCAAAAGGAAAAGACAGGAGCTGATAGAAACCCCTAATAGGCCGAAAACCCGGTACAAGACAGCTTGTCACAGAATAAAACTCCAAACAGAAAATCCAAACAATCCTTGGTGGTCGGATGGACCAGGTTAGAGAGGTATGAAAACCTTCACATCGACATAACCAAAAAGTAGCGACGTCGATGAAGACCCCAACCAGCAGCAGTAAGACCAGGAACTGCACACCCATTCCATGGGCCTAAAGGCAACAGAACCACACCGCACGCCCAAGGATAGGACCTCAAAGTTCTGGCACAACCCCCACCAGATAGAAAAATACATCAACAACCACCAAAAGGAGCAAGATTTGAGAATAAATCAAACCCTAAACAAACCGAAGAACCTGGAGGGAGTAACCACAAAAATGGAGCAAAATAAAGCAAGGACCTCACTTAGAAAACACAGATCTGAGAAAGAGAAACCTAGGCATCACCCCCGCAGGAGTACCCAAAAGAAAGATGGCATCTCGAAACCAAAAATGGATCCGCTCCCAGAGCTAACACCAACGAAACGACCAAGAAAACAGAGGTTGTGTGCACCGAAATGTTCGATCCCCAGTCGTACAGGGAAAGGATTTTGGTCGCCAGACGAACATGCAACAAGTCGGAGTGAAAATAATACTCGGATCTGCGAGAGATCCCCAGTCCTCCATAAGGAGACAACCCATTGTGCGAGGAGCCAAGAGTATCCAGTCGAGAGATGGTGGCTGCAACTGGAAAAAGAGAGAAACTGTGTTGGGAGAGAGATAGTCGAGAGATGGCGGCTGCATCTGGCTTAAGAGAGAATCCACATCGGGAGAGAGATACGGTGGTGGGCATATGCAGCTAGGGTTTCCCCCAGCCGCAGAACCCCCAATTGGAAATTCATGATGGATATATTTAACAAAAGAAGATCATTATTTCTATAAACCTAGCAATGAGCATAATTTTATCAATATTGACTTAACTAAAAAATTGCAGGGTCTTGCGAAGCATATCTAGAGCACACAAGTTGAAGGTGAGAATATTCAATTTTTTTAAGATTTGAAAATTACTTTAATATGTTTTGCAATCAAAATTCAATGCTCCAGATATAGATGATGTGGATATTATTCTTGGCTATCTTCGGATAGGCTCATTGGGTATCATTAATACTAATATATGCAAAAGAAATTTATAAATCTTTGATAAAATAAAAATAAAATCATATTGCAAGATATTTATCTTATTAAACAACATGATCCCTAGGAAAAATATGAAGAATTCATTGCAAGAAACTAATTGCAAAATCTTCAGCCAAATCAAAAGAAGGGCCTTTAAAAGCACCCAAAGGAGAGCCCCGAGAAGGGCATAAAAAGGAAGAAGAATTACAGAGCACCATTCGATAAATGAACAACAAGAAGAGTCATATAAAGAGCCAAGATCTAAGCATGAGCTAAGGTGATTGCATATCACCACCCACACCACCATGAGAAACAACCTTCATCAAAGAAAGATCGTAAGCATCAATAAACCTATTCTAAACTTAAACAAAACCAACAAAGCATCCAATATAGAGGTACATGGAGGAATACAAGCAATGAGTAGGGATATCAGAATGAATAAAGCTAAACATTTTACGATTTTAACCTTTTCTAGTTTTCCATCCCCATAATTCGACCATAAATGTTTTGTTGAAATTGAATTTTGGATGGTTGGAATCCTTGATTTTAATGTAGAAATGGATTCAATTCCCTTGAGTACTCCCATTGAAACCTAATTTTGTAATGTTAACGATTTATACCTACAATTCCATCAAATCCATAATTATTTTTGCCAAATTTCAAACAAAAAATATTGGTTTCCCTTCTTCTTATTTTGAATAACTGGAAAATAACTAATTTGATAAAGTTTAGACTAAGGCTATGAGAATAACACACTAATAACATGGAACCAAATGAGAGGTCATAGTCAATATTGATATGGCAATGCCAAAATTGAACCACGTGCATGAATTTCATTAGGATGTATGGATGCTTGTGCTTGGCATTAGTTGACCACATTACTCAAATGATCATATTTTATGGCTTATACTCATGTTTCAAGGACAAAACATGTGAATGAGGATATAATATAATGTACCAAGGAAGGATAATTAATGTAATGTAAGGAATTTAGGGATGATAATTAATGTAATGTGGCCATCAAATAAGGCACACTAAGTTGTCGGTGTGCAAAAGTATTAATTAATGTAATGCGACCTTACTCATTGAATATGATCTATGTGGTAGTTGATCTGTGAAATCATTAATTAATATAATATGGTTGTATTAATTGAATAAATACTACTATATAGTTGGTGGATAATTAGAGTAAAATAATGTTGGATAATTGGCATAGACCCTCAAGAATATTCATGAAATAGTATATATACAAAATCATATCATTGTATTGACAAGTTATGTAATGCCCCATATATTGGACTTAGCCAGTTATAACATTACTGTTTACTCATCTTAGTAATTAAATTCTTAACATTTTTTTTTACTCAGTTAGATTGGGATATATATTTGAGATATGTACATCTAGAACTAATTATGTGTTGCATGATATTATTTTCACTATTATATGCTAATAATGATGATATCTCTTTGATTCGTTTAAACATGCAAGTTAAAATGTGGAATTTAAGTACATAGATACTAGTTCAAAAAGTATGTTGTGAATGCATAGCAGATGCAAGACATGATAAGAATAAACATACATTTCTTAATTGAATGTCAATACAGATATGGATTCTTATATTAAATTATGGTGTATATACATGGGTAAGAGTTCTTGGTAAACTAACGTACAAGTTGATGAGCTATGTGATAGCCAAATGACTTTAGTGTTAAGCTAACTTGGATTTCCTAGACATCAAGAAGATAATATATGCTATAAGTTATACTTGTTATTTAAACTATGATTCGAAATATTGCTATGATCTGTGGTAAGTGTGGTTTTGACAGGATGCACAACTTTCCCAGAGTGGTTGTTTGATAACGTGACTCTAAGAACATTAGTTGCACAGTATGACTTGATGTAGGGTGTTGACCCTAGTTCTATGAGGAGGGGTGGAGGTATTTCCCACCGTTTATCCTCTGAAACCTAGAGTTGTAGGAGGGTTGTGTGAAGTCACACTCCCCTAGATGTGTGATGGCGACTGCTAGTTTCCTGCCGGGGAAGCTTGGTCAAGATGTATGACACTTCCACTTACGGGTTCTATATGGAGTTAGGTCAATATAGTTGATGCTCCATCTTAGTCCAACAGAGGAAAGGATAGGATGGAAGATGGAAGTAGGTCAGGAAGGAAGGATGCTTCGATGTTAGTTGAGAATATTGATTGAGGATTATATGTGCCACTATTGTTTACTCACTTCATTCCTACCATGTTTAAAACCCTCTTTTGATTCCCTTTTTATATTTTAAGTGTGATAATGAGTTATTGATGAATTATTGTAATTTTGTTTGTTAAGATTATTAAATTATGCATTACTTGATCAGTTGTCCTGCATCCATTGGTGTGATCATATAAGAACTATACACTAGAGGTAGTGGTTGTTTATCGTTAGTACATGCATGATATATGTGTCCGCTATCTACACACACATACTCTACACATGTACACTATAGTACAATTAATTAATATATTAGTTATTAAACTAGATTATTTGTTATTTAATTGAATGTTTATTGAATATGTAAATTATATTGCATACAAAATATCTAGAAGCATTAAATACCTTCTTTGATTTGATTGATGGTTGGTATGATGAATTAAATGATCATGGTGGGTTGTCATGTACATTTTGGGAAAAATTGTCAAAATTGCATTCATTAGCTAGCATGAGAAGAAAGACTTTGCATTTTATTTATTGTTGTTTTATGCAAGTCATTTATATTTTAGTTTTATTTTATACTTGTCCCAAAAATCTAGATAAGGGAGGTTGATGGTTAATAATGAGGGTGGTTGAGGAGATTTGAGAAGGGGAAATGAAAACTTGATAAATAGGAGAGGATGCTGAGAGGTTGAAGGGGTTGAGAAGTTGGACAATGCTTGGAAGATATATTTCTTATGATGGTTTTCTTTGAGCATTTGTGCTTTGTTGTTCTTGGAGTCACGGGCACGGAGGGCCAAGAAACTAAAAGGTTTCTTGGAGCTAGGAAGTCGGCTAGGCTCCTAGTTGGCTGGGAGGATTCCGTTGTTTCACTCTGGGAAAGCGGGAAAATAATGCTTGGAAGCGCCCAGGACTACATTACAATGATGAGCTTCGACAAACTAAGGAGGAGGTATTTTTCGGTGGTATTTTATTATTGATATTTTTATATACTTTTGTTTTAAGTTCTAAATCTTAGAGTTAACCTATTACTTATTTCATCGTGTTATTTAGATTTATCATTGAGCAAATGTAGAAGAATTGTGTAAATGAAAATCAATGAAATTATGTTAAAACAAAATTGTTATTGTGTATGTATTTAAGGATTGATTAATTCCCTATCATCCTAGATGGGTGTTACATTTGGTATCAGAGCTTAGGCTCGAAATCTAGGACCAAAGGGTCGTCATTGCATCTAATACTATAAATAAATATCTTTTCGTGTACTACTATAAATAAATAGTAATTAATTGCAAGGTAAGAAGGATATTAGAACGCTATCTTAAACCCAACCTTATTAAAAGGGAAATGCCCCCTTTTCATTATTATTGCAAAGTCGATGGAGATGCAAAAAAAAAGACTAAAAAGATAATAATAATAATAATAATAAAGGCATTCTCTAGGATTTAGACAAAATTAAATCGATGAAATCTTTTGAGGATAAAAATCACTTAAATTTAACATGAATTTCTTCCCATTGAAATTGAAATCTGTCCACATGCACAATATTAGAGGAAATTCCAAACTCATTGTTAAAGCAACTTAATTTCCAATGTTCTTAAGTAAATAAAGCTAAACTTACTCTTGTATTATCCACATCAATTTTTTTTAACAAAGTGGTAAAAAAAAAAATGAAGGTAGTTTGCACATTTCCTTTGTGGGTAGTTTAATTTTTGTGAAAAATAAAAAAAAGAAACGAAAAGAAAAAGAGCAGATTAATTCTTGATAAACATTTTTCGGCCATTTCTCTTAGAAGGAAGGTCCATTATGAAAGTAGAAATTTGCGATGACTTATTTTGTTGGTTCATTGGCCCACTTTAGTGGAGATCTTAGAGAACGTAGACCAGCTCCATGTCATCTCATGGCTGACCTTAAGGAACCAGAAACACTTCCAGGAGTAAGTGGAAGTGTACAATGGGCATGAAACATATTTGGAAACATAGAATTTATTGTTCTTGCATTTGCATTGTATAAAATACCTCGAATAGTCAAAGGACTCCATGCTTTTTCTTATTCAAGTAATGTTGTTACCAATTTTTTTTTTGTATCTATAAAAGCCAAATCCACGAGCTCGTCTTAAAGCCATGTATCATGTCACACCCAGACCCAGATCCATAGAATCTAGCATAATTTGTGGTCTATTACACCAAATTCACCACCAATATGCTTGAAATATAGTCCTGAGCTTCAGAAGATAATTCACCAAGCCCTTCAGGTATGTCCAAATCCTGAAGGCATGCATCCTCTTCAGAGGCAACCTCCATTTTAGATGTCATTTGATTACCCTTGGCCAAGTCTGAGTCTTTGTGATCACCATCATCCAAAGCCGCTAGATTGTTAATGTCAAAAGTTTCTTCCTTTTGCCTGGCCCAAGAAGAATCTTCAGACATGTAGAGGATTTTATGGAGGCAAATCCGATACTTTGCATTTTCTAGTGTGTACCCAATCATCATGGAAGAAACCAGGAGCCTTGAAAGAGGCTCCCAAAAAGCCTCAATTTAGACATGAAACTGATCAGATGACAACAATCCAAGCATTCCATATATGGTCCTCTTCATCGCATCCAAAGTATCAACAGATACATCTTTTTGTATAAGGCTCACATCCAATGGCTCTATCTCTTGTATCAAACTCAAAAGCACTGAATCCTCTTTTCTGAAACTGTCCTTGGTAAATGCGAAGTGATTGTTATCACTACCATCCGCTCCTTCCCAAAACCCTACACATCCTCCTCCTCCGCCCACGCCATGGATCAGACAATTAAGAACCCCCATTTTCTTAGACCTTCCGCCAAAAGAAGAACCAGTCAATAATTTCCTGGGGATCCTACACCATCCATTTTTTAAGCTAGTTCCTACCAGGCGGGTTAAAAGAGGGATCTTGGAAAATACAACCGAAGTATACACTAAACATGTCACCATGATCCGCAAAACACCACTGAATTTCCCAACGCTCTTACCGATGGGTTACGCTTCATGCCATTAATGCAAGTAAGCATGAATTGGCCATAAAAAAATGTCCATGGTTCCACCTCTGTGAAGCTTTCCATGTGGGAGTTGCCATGACCAGAAGTAGTGCTCCCTCATTTCCCCCACCTTCTTCCTATATGAAGAAAAAGGAATCGAATAATTGTAGACACACTCAGGAATTCATTTCATTGGAAGAAACAAATGCTTAATATATATATATATATATATATATATATATATATTCCATACATTTCTGAAACCAATCTTTCCCTTCCATTAAACAGAGCAATTGGAGGTAGTAAAAGAATGGTAATAAAAATTGATAGATTAAATTATAAAGAAATGTAGGAATAAACTGAATACACTAGCCTGATAGAAGGAATAAATGAATATGTAAATGTAATTAAAATGAATAATGGACAAACGGACGACATTTTTGTATCTAGAGAAGACTGAAAATAGTTTCATGTCCAGAGAAGCTTCACGTTGATTTCCAGATTAAGTGCCTTGAAGGAGTATTTGACTTTTTCTTATAATAAAAGTAAAACTAAACAATACATCATGGTTTACTTATGTTGCGTGAAGATATGTAAGGAGGTGCATTGTAAATGAAATATTTACAAAGTATATTTGATAGTATTTATATTGTAAGTGCTCCATATTATGTCAGTTGGAGGAAAAGGAAATGTAACAGATGGACACCCCTCATGAGATACTCTTAAAAACAAAATAATGATACTAAATAAACCCTGAATTTGTATGAAAGTTAAAGAAGCGATAAGGCTCATTGACAATCTGCATGTTGCATTTAAAATCTACCTAAAAACCAGGAAATATTTAATGATGATTGGAAGGATCTTAGATAGTCCTATCTCGAGCCACACACTAATGTGATAGTATGGGGAGTTGTTCCTTGTGGTCGGTAAATAATAATATCTAAAGATGTGAGGTGCCCTTGGACCTTAGTAAGTCTTCTATGTTTTGTCTTTAACCAGAGGATAAGAGAGGATAAACTTATAGCGGCAAAAGAAAGATCTCAGATAGTCCTATCTCGAGCCACATGCTAACGTGATAGTATGGGGAGTTGTTCCTTGCAGTATCCTTAAAGCGGTAGTGTGGGGTGTTATTCCCTGCCGTAATTTTCATTTCCTGATTTCAACGGAACTAAGTAGGCAAACTAATAAAAAATAAAAAAAATTGATTGATATTTTATCCATAAATTTATCTCTAATATGGTGTCATAATTATCTACATAGGTAGGTGAGGTTCAATCTATAATTAAATTTCCAACTTATATCCTCAATTGTATAGTGAATTTGTAATGGTTTCTCTATATTTGATCTTTGCAAATGAAGGCCTGAGTGTTAATATAAATGTAATTGTAAAGTGCGATAAAAATAAAATTCACATATTGAAACCTTAAAGGTATCACCCATGACTCCATAAATTAGAAAAAACAACAACAACAACAACAAGATATTGTAAAGGAAGGAAATAGGACTACACCAAAATCCATATAAGGAAAGAAATCTAATAAAATCAACCATTCCCTACTACCACTGGATAGAAATCCAAATATAAAAAGTTCTTCAAAGAATGGTTAACAATGATATCACGAGCCATTTAATACCTTACGTAGAGTGCAAGCCAAAATCATTTGTATATGAGTGGAAATTCAATTAATCGATGGACCCTGCAAATTCAATTCAACTAATATCAGACATAAAGTTTGTTTGACAAGACTATTATAATCTTCATGTATCAATCTGCAAATTCAATTCACCCAATATCAGTCATAAAGTTTGTTTGACAAGACTGGTATAATCTTTACGTATCAATCAATGACTACAACATATAAATTTCAATTTGATCTTAACTACAAGAAGTACCTCCACTAAGCATGATTGTGCTTTGCTTTAATATGTGGAGATGGGAAATGCTTTGCTTTGAAGTGGGAGACATTATTGGCAAACAAGCAAAACAATTAATAAACAATAAAACTGAAATAGTCTATTTTTAATTCAAGTATGTATTTAATGTAACAAAATCATTTAGTTAACCATTTAAGCTTTTAAATAATCCACTCAAGAATCCATCGGTTGGGATTAAATTTTTAAAGAATCCCATAAGAGAGATTAAACTTTTAAAAGCTCCATCAAAATGTTTCTTTAAATCTTCACAACTCTGTTAACAAAACTACTTCACAACTCTGTTAACAAAACTACTTCACAACTCTGTTAACAAAACGGCTCAATGTGTTGTTGTCTTGTTGCATTCCATATATCATGCTAAATATTTTTGAATTTAAAATA
>ML792824.1:179806-190385 GCA_009831015.1 Picea engelmannii
AATAATAATTATGCCAAAATAATACGAATATATAAGAAAAAAAAAGGTTTTACTTTAAATATTTTGAGATTTAATAAAAGAATATATATATATATATATATATATATATATATATATATATATAATGGAAATAGACATATACATGAGTAGAAATAATTTCAAAAATAAATAAATGTGTTCCATGTATTATAAATATATATGTATAAGAAGAAATAATTGAAATAAGTATATATGTATAATAATCATGACATGGTCTCTATTGCAGCATGATCCTTGGGTCATGTCTTATAATTATAATTGTTTTTAATTTATTTTTTTTATTTTAATTTTTTTATATAAATAGTTAAGTATATGTTATATTTCATTTCCTAATTAATATTATAATATTGAAGTCACTTTATCTACCTTCTTTATGTCTTTCCTCTTTATATTGCATAGTTAACATTATGTTTTCTTTCATTTTGATAAGTGTGATGTGGAAGCCACATCTCCTTGAAAACATTCTCAAAGTCTTTTTAAACTTTCGATCTTACTTTTCTAACTTATTCCCAAAGTTTTTTTGAACTTTCACCTTACTTTTCTAACTTTCTACATGCTTGAAACATGTAGCCTAACATTATCCATTCTTTGTAGAATACATGCTTAAATATCTTTGTTAGATAACACATATATTCTAATATATATGCAAATAAGAGAGCAAACAAAAATAACATATATTATAACATATGGAGAATCAAATTTTTAGAGTGTGGAATAAAGAACTAAAAATGCACATTATGGTTAAACTTGTTTAAACAATCCAAGTACAACTTCATATGTTTTAAGATTAAGAATTATGTAGTGAAACAAACCTTGTAACCTAGAAAATAATTTGTTGATGTGGGAAACAGTGTGTGATGAATGACTTAGGGGTTATCCTCCACTTTGTAAGTAAGTGGAAGACCTCAAGTAAAGTTGATTTCAAATGAAAACATAGTCACAAGCATGGTTTGTACTGATAATATGAAAGAATCTAACCTTATCAATCATAAGTATGGCTTGTACAATAACATTTAAAGATGATCTAACCTTAGTAATGTTGTAAGAGTGAAGGATACACCATTGTTACAAGAGGTTATTTTCATGAGAAGGTCAACAAATTTTAAATTTACCATAATGTTTATGTTAAGAGTGGAAACTAGTGATGATTCCTACTCCTAATTTCTGGGTATTATATGATGTGTATGTGAGAAGATTTGAGACTTTTCTAGTGATTCTTATTCTCTATAAAGGGAAGGTCATACGGAAATTACCATTGACTAGAAAAATATTACATAGTTAATGGATAATTTGGTGTGGTGTACCATTGAATTTTTACTATCTTGGGAGCATAGTTTATGCACTTGGGTTGCTTCTATACTTAAGAGTGAGCGGGAAAGAGTCTTGAGCCTAGAGAGAGTGTATTGTCAAGTCTACCATAGTAAGATTTGTGGATTGCATTTAATCAATTATCTATGTTATTAAGATGATATTGACAACATAACACTGTAGTGGGTGCTTATGTTTAGTTTTGCATTTATATGAACATTCAAAAGGAAACATCATGATAATATGTTTATGTATATCATAATGTGTGATGGGGTTTATGGATCAATGCCCATCGATCAACGTGATGTTTGTTCAAATCGTGTTTAATTGTTGATTTTTATTTAATTATACTAGAGTAGTGGAGTTCAGGTATATGTTATGAAGGATCTATAACTTTAGTAAGAGGAGTGATAATTACCTTAATAGATACTAGTTGATGAAGAAAAAAAAATGTGTTAAAGATGAAGCCTATGTGGAAGATGTGCCCAAGCTACTGAATATGATTGAATATTGAATATGAAGAGAGTGCCCATGAAAGGGGTCGATGTGCCTTGGAAAGAATGTTTTGTGAAGAGGTGGTGCCCCTTGATTTTGGAATGGAACCTTTTAGAAAACTTATCTTTCTCTAAAAATGTTCACTATCCCACATGTCAACATGGTGCTCTTTACATATAGGGATGTTTGTAATAGTGTATTCTTGATAGAAAACATGATTTTCCTCGACTATGATGAAAATAATTGTATACTTGACATTCAACTTGGTTGAGATCTAATATTTATTACTTAAGAGGAAAGTGAGATTGAGGAAAATAACCAATAAACCATGAAGTGATGACATCAAATGACAATCAATTAGTCGTATCTTAGTCATTGTACCTAAGCACACACACACACACAAAAAAAAAACAATTGAGTGTCAACCTCTTGAGTGATGACATATGTATTGTCAAGCTAGAGCGATAATCAAAGTCAATAATGATTGTTTATAATTATCAAGATATCCTAGGTGGGATTGTGCATATGACTTACTGAAATTATAATGGAACTCAATATAACATTCACTTAACTAAAGAACCAATAATGAGATAAGATTCTAATTGGATGTCAAACTAGTAGACTATACTTTAATATAAAAGTTAGGAAGAATAAATCAATAAGAGAAGTGGGTCTTTTCATTAATTTAATTATGAATGGTAATAAAATAAAGTTGGGGAATAGTAAGGTGTTTGATAAATAAGGGTAGTCACCTTTAATGTATTAATATCCCCCAACTTGTTTTTAACCAAGTGAAGGTCCAATGGGACTAGTATAGCATAGGGTTTGCTATCGTAAAATACACGTAGAAGTTGTGTCATGAAAATTTTACCTTAGATTGAAAATGACCATAACTTCGAGATGAAGTTTGTTGAAGGGTGGGTGTATGTAATGCCCCATATATTGGCCTTAGCCAGTTATAACATTATTGTTTACTCATCTTAGTAATTAAATTCTTAACACTTTTTTTTACTTAGTTAGATTGGGATATATATTTGAGATATGTACATCTTGAACTAATTATGTGTTGCATGATATTATTTTCACTATTATATGCTAATGATGATGATATCTCTTTGATTCGTTTAAACATGCAAGTTAAAATGTGGATTCTAGTACATAGATACTAGTTCAAATATTATGTTGTGAATGCATAGCAGATGCAAGACATGATAATAATAAACATACATTTCTTAATTGAATGTCAATACATATATGGATTCTTATATTAAATTATGGTGTATATACATGGATAAGAGTTATTGGTAAACTAACGTACAAGTTGATGAGCTATGTGATAGCCAAATGACTTTAGTGTTAAGCTAACTTGGATTTCCTAGACATCAAGAAGATAGTATATGCTATAAGTTATACTTGTTATTTAAACTATGATTCGAAATATTGCTATGATATGTGGTAAGTGTGGTTTTGACAGGATGCCAAATTTCCCAGAGTGGTTGTTTGATGGCGTGACTCTAAGAACGGTAGTTGCACAGTATGACTTGATGTAGGGTGTTGACCCTAGTTCTATGAGGAGCAGTGGAGGTATTTCCCACCGTTTATCCTTTGAAACCTAGAGTTATGGGAGGGTTGTGTGAAGTCATGCTCCCCTAGATATGTGATGGTGACTGCTAGTTTCCTGCTAGGGAATCTTGGTCAATATGTATGACACTTACGCTTACGCGTTCTATATGGAGTTAGGTCAATATAGTTGATGCTCCATCTTAGTCCAACAGAGGAAAGGATAGGATGGAAGATGGAAGTAGGTCAAGAAGGAAGGATGCTTCGATGTTAGTTGAAAATATTGATTGGGGATTATATGTGCCACTATTGTTTACTCACTTCATTCCTACCATATTTAAAACCCTCTTTTGATTCCCTTTTTATATTTTAAGTGTGATAATGAGTTATTGATGAATTA
Organism: Picea engelmannii; assembly: GCA_009831015.1. Lineage (NCBI taxonomy): Eukaryota > Viridiplantae > Streptophyta > Pinopsida > Pinales > Pinaceae > Picea > Picea engelmannii. The sequence goes on from ML792824.1 coordinate 183,609, forward strand.
TTGTAATTTTGTTCGTTAATATTATTAAATTATGCATTACTTGATCAGTTGTCCTGCATGCATTGGTGTGATCATATAGGAACTATACACTAGAGGTAGTGGTTGTTTATCGTTAGTACATGCATGAGATATGTGTCCACTAGCTACAGACACATACTCTACACATGTACACTATAGTACAATTAATTAATATATTAATTATTAAACTAGATTATTTGTTATTTAATTGAATGTTCATTGACTTTGTAAATTATATTGCATACAAAATATCTAGAAGCATTAAATACCTTCTTTGACTTGATTGATGGTTGGTATGATGAATTAAATGATCATGGTGGGTTGTCATGTACGTTTTGGGGAAAATTGTCAAAATTGCATTCATTAGCTAGCATGAGAAGAAAGACTTTGCATTTTATTTATTGTTGTTTTATGCAAGTCATTATTTATATTTTAGTTTTATTTTATATTTTTCCCAAAAATCTAGATAAGGGAGGTTGATGGTTAATAATGAGGGTGGTTGAAGAGATTTGGGAAGGGGAAATGAAAACTTGATAAATAGGAGAGGATGTTGAGAGGTTGAAGGGGTTGAGAGGTTGGACAATTCTTGGAAGATATATTTCTTATGATGGTTTTCTTTGAGCATTTGTGCTTTGTTGTTCTTGGAGTCACGGGCATGGAGGGCCAAGAAACTGAAAGGTTTCTTGGAGCTAGGAAGTCGGCTAGGCTCCTAGTTGGCTGGGATGATTCCGTTGTTTCACTCTGGGAAAGCGGGAAAAGAATGCTTGGAAGCGCCCAAGACTACATTACAATGATGAGGTTCGACAAACTAAGGAGGAGGTATTTTTTGGTGGTATTTTGTTATTGATATTTTTATATACTTTTGTTTTAAGTTCTAAATCTTAGAGTTAACCTATTACTTATTTCATCATGTTATTTAGATTTATCATTGAGCAAATGTAGAAGAATTGTGTAAATGAAAATCAATGAAATTATGTTAAAACAAAGTTGTTATTGTGTATGTATTTAAGGAATGGTTAATTCCCTAACATCTTAGATGGGTGTTACAAGTTAGAATCATTATATTGACAAGTTGGTTTTGTATTTTCATAAGCATAACTAGTGAACTATTCCTTTCATAAAAAGTAATTAATTATATTATCCACCCTTAACCATATTTAAATTATTTTTATATTCTTATATTTACACCGATAGGCGTATACCTATTGGAAATGGGCACATTTAATAGGTTTTTAATTCTTAATGAGATTTTTGTGGACATGATTAAATTTGGGTAGAACATTCTTCATTGTCACAATAAATGAATGGTTATGATTCATGCATAAACTTAATCATATTATTTCATGGTTATAAAGGCATCCGTTTATGTGTTTACTTTCTTACTTTTACATAATCATATTTAAAAATTACTGCCATGACTAGCTCATTGTCATGTTTAGCGATTAGTTTAGTGATTAGCAAAGATTTGGAATTTGAAGCATTCCATGGTCGTCATTTCAATTAAGGGATATGCCACGCTTGCCATGAGTTTCAAATTTCACAGGTTTCATGCCGCACATGTGGTTGTCTGGTGTGCGCACTTCCTCTACCATACGATTAGTTGCATTTTGCATGCATATATCTTCCCCTACACATGGTTAAAACAGCTAGCACTGAACTCTTCCCTGAACTTGAACCTACGCCCTAGCCCTTATCTTTTGTAGTTCAAATTTTTGTTTTGTTGTTGTTTGAATTAAGTTTTGCATTTTTTATGTTTATTATTATCTTCCATTCTATTTTAGAAGTAATTTTTCATATAGTTCTAATTAGTGTTTTTAATTTTTCATAATGCCCAGGGTTCTTGATTTATGCAAGGTTGTGGGATTCATGCTCATTCATAAAGAGATGAGGAGGACAAGATAGTTGAGCTTGGTAGAGTATTTCCTTCAGGGAAGCCTGCAGGTGGTGTTGAAGAATTGTTGTCAGACATAACGTTCTTCATATTCATTTAAGCTCAAATAAATGAAGGAACAAAGAACAATGATTGATGGTTTGATTTTGTGGTTTGTTTGGTTTGAGTGGATGTTATATAGATACATGAATGATAAAGATATGCTGGGAGGGAATATTGTATGAGATCTTCTCTTCTTCGTGTCAAGGAATCCACTCTCTTACACTTTCCCTCTAATCACCCTCCATTACTGATATTGACATTTACGCTTTGAATAAGCAAAGACATGCAGGGGTTGGCTTACTTGTTGTTTCTCACCATGGCCATAATTAAATACCAAGTGCTTATCGATTTTGTTGCTTCGAGTCTTTCCCGTGATGGGAGTGTGTGATCATGAATCAACTATATAATCAAACATTTAATCAACCACTTCCTTATTATATATGTCGCAAATCATGGTATATATCATCTGAATCACTATCGAATATGTATTAGTTTATGTATATATAATTTGATTCACTATTGAATGCGCATTAGTTTATGTATATATCATCTAATTCTTTATTGAATGCGTATTAGTTTATTAGTTGTTTGATTTTTTTTTCTCTTTATGAATGATTAAGATGTTATGAATGATCAAGATGGAGACTTGAGCTTGGCCTTGGGTATTATTCAAAGTTCTTGCCTCTTTTTCAAATATTGATCATAATGCATGAAATACAAAATTGGGATGATATACAAATTCGCAAAAAAAATCTTTTCAAATTGTGAGATGATGTCCAAATTCATGTCGATTCCATTTCTGTTATAGGTTTAAGAATATGTGAATGGCAATCGATAGCATGGAGATATATAATCATATAAACCGGGATTCCATTTATGCGGTCCTTTTATGGATGAATAGTGATCACATCCTGGTACTTTTATTCAAGTTTTTTATCCTTTCATTGTTTAGGGACTAAAATAAAATTTATTAATGTTTTTTTTTTCCATGGAAAAAAACGTAATTTTATTCATCTGAAGAGACAAAATTACATTCTCTAGGTGCTTCAAGGAGCACAACTCCTCGTGGGTGTAGTATATGTATCAGAGAAGGAAGGTATTTATATAAAGTCCCTGACTTTCTGTCGTGAGGAAAATCCTAGGAAAAATCGATTTTAAGATTACAAGTATTACACCTAGAAATAAGTGTTTTAAACTAATAGTCCGTAGAAGGATATTATGTATTAGAACTGGAATATTTTGCAAAAATATAGGCTGCTAAGAATGGTAAGAATTATTTTATTTCCTTCCTTGTGATCATGAAAATTAACTGTTGCTTCTTTCATCCAAATATATGTTGTTGTTGTTGATCCTGTTGTTGGACTGTTGTGTTTATAAATGGTTGATGGCAGTAGGTTTGTGAAAATTTATTAATGTTTTAAACTTAAATTAAAATGAATTTATGTAGTCTTTTTTTATTATATTTAAAGTTTTTTATTAGAATTTTAATAATATTATGTCAGCAAAATTACAAAATAAAATAGTGGTTAGTGTTTTAATAATATTATGTAGGCTTTAATGCGGAGATGCAATTTATGAATCACGCATCCATATTTTAAAGTTTTAAGTTTTAATTAAGTTTTAAGTTTTAGGTTTTAATTAAGTTTTAAGTTTTAGGTTTTAATTAAGTTTTAAGTTTTAATTATTTAAAGTTTTAAGTTTTAATTGTATATTTAATTATTTATATTGATAATGAAATAGTGTATAAAGGTTGTTTGAATTTTTATATTTATTTAAATAGTGATTAGGGTTTTAATAATATTATGTAGGGTTTAATGTGGAGATGCAATTTATGAATCCCGCATCCATCTTTTAAAGTTTTAATTATTTAAAGTTTAAAGTTTTTAATAATTTAAAGTTTTAAGTTTTAATTGTGTATTTAAATTGTTTATTTAATTATTTATATTGATAATGAAATGGTGTATAAAGGTTGTTTGAAGTTTTTTATGATTTTTTTCGTTTTACTTTACTTTATAATGTATCTTATATATTTTAGTCCATAATATAGAAAACCTAATTTCTTAAAAGTTTGTGAATTGTGTTATACCATGGAGATTAATAATATTATGTACGTGAAATTGATTCAATGATGCAAATGAAATGGAGATTAATAATATTATGTAATTGAATGATAAGTGTTTTCAAGAAGAAAAATTTAAAATTGTGTTTTTTAAAATGTTTTCGGGAAGGTCGTTATCATAGACATTAAGAATGAATACCACTAGAACTAATATATAAAAAGAAAATGCAAAATGTATCAATGGATGAAACTCTAATAATGGTTTAATGGTCATAGTTTCTATCATGGTGCAATATATACACTATATGATGCATATGTGGTATAGTTAAATGTCCTTATAACAAGAATAAATCATAATTTGCAAATTTCAAGTTAATTTTCTATCAATGTTCTTAGAATAAATATAAATCATCATCTACAAAGTATATATCAAGTAGATTTGTTATGGATGTCGTTAGAAAAAGTATAAATCATCATCTACAAATTTCAATATGATTTGTTATCAATATCTTTAATACACATATAAATTATTGAATGATTTTCTATCAATGTCCTTATAACAAGCATAATTCATTATTCTTTTTTTTTTTTTATGTTTTTTGTCCTTTGTGTAGGCCTGGTGGGCCCTCCCGCTAGCTTTATTTGCTGCTCTTCGATACTTGTCGCAGCCTTGTAAGAGCCCATGTATATTTCTATAGCACTTGAAGGTCTTATTGTTAAGACCTATCTCTTCGAAGTGCCTCTGGTTGATGGATGTAATATGACAATTATATGTATTGTTTTTTAGAGAACAACATATATTTATAATATATTGAGAAATTTTATGTTGGAAAAGCATAATTCATTATCTACAAAGTTGAAGATGATTTTCTATCAATGTCCTTAGGAAAAGTATAAATCATTGTCTACAAAGTAAAAGATGATTCCATACATCTCATTGTGACTAACATTTCCCAACGTCGCACCGTGACGAACATTTCCCAATGTCGCGATGTGGCGAACATTTTTGAACGTCGCAATGTGACAAAAAATTCCTGACACTGCATTCTCATGACCATTTTCCCAACGTCGCAAAAGTAAAAGATGATTCTACAACGTGTCGAGTGTTTCCAAACATTGCATTATGATGAACATTTCCCAACATCGTATTGTGACAAAATTTTCCCAATGTCGCAATGTGACGACCATTTCCCAATGTCGCATTGTGATGAACATTTCCTAGTGTCGCAATTTGATGAAAATTTCCCATACGTGTATAAATTATTGAATGATTTTCTATCGATGTCCTTGTAACAAGTATAATTCTTTCTCTACAAAGTTGAAGATGATTTTCTATCAATGTCCTTAGGAAAAGTATAAATCATTGTCTACAAAGTAAAAGATGATTCCATACATGTAATTGTGATGAACATTTCCCAACGTCACATTATGACGAACATTTCCCAACATCGTGATATGACGAACATTTTTGCACGTCTTGATGTGACAAACATTTTAAAACATTTCCCAACGTCGCATTGTGACGAACATTTCCCAACGTCGAAATGTGACGACCATTTCCCAATGTCGCATTTTTACGAACATGTCCCAACACGACAATGTCACAAACATTTTTGAACATTGCATTTTGATGAACATATCCCACCGTCACAATGTCACGAACATTGTGATGAACAACTCTCAATGTCACACACACACACACACACACACACACACACACACACACACACACACACACATATCATACACCACTCATAGTCATGCACATGGTTATTTGTGGTGATCCATAACCATGATCCATCCATAGTCATTGTCATGGTCATCATCAATTGGAGTTAACTATGGTTATGGTCAACCATAGTCAAGCATAATCACCCATGATTAGACTCAACCATAGTCAACCACTCTAATGGTCAACCATAGTCACAATCATGGTTAACCATGGAATCATGGTTTACCATAGTTAACCATACTTTAACCATACTTATGGTCAAGCATAGGCTATCACTATGAACAATAGTCATGATCATGGTCAATGTTTTATATTTATTTAATAATGTATTAATAATGTATTTTTACTTACTTCAATATATTAATGTACTATTATAACTTAAATACCTTTTTAATGTTTTAATGCTTTATTATTGTATTAATTAATAACACTTTATCATTGTTTTAATACTTTATTAATGTATTATTTCATAATGTATAAATACTTTATTAATACATTATTGTATTAATTGATAATATATAAATATATTAGTTATAATATATTTAAACACTAATGAGAGTTAATATACTATTATAATTTATTACTTTATGTATTTGTTAGTGCTAAATATTAATACATTATTTAATAATCTATAAATATTTTAATTATAAAATATTTAAACTTAATAATAATGAGTTAATACATTATTATAATTATAATGTGTTAATTTGAAATGTATTATTACAATATTGATGTATCATCATTTTATTAATGTATTATTACATTACATGTATTATTACAATATTGATGTATCATTATTTTATTAATGTATCATTACCGTATTAATTAATGTAGTACTTTATTATTATATAAATATTGTATTAATGTATTAATACTTTAATGTGATAATGTAATACTTTAATGTATGAATGTTTTATTCATGTATTATTATTATTATTATTATTTTTTTTTTCTTCAGTAGAAAATTTCTCATATATATATATATATATATATATATATATATATATATATATATATATATATATATATATATAT
>ML792824.1:190431-220331 GCA_009831015.1 Picea engelmannii
GTCAAATTACATAGCCCGTGAGTAATATTCAACTATGGATATAATCACCCACAAAAACTCTACTGTGTACACTACAAGGTTCCCAAAGTTACACATATTTCCTACTAATCATCCTCTATGCAGTCCAGGTATGCAATGATATTGATTTGGACAATCCAGTAACGATACTAATGTCAAAATTACAAAAAGTATCAGTATTGATCAACAAATGCCAAGAAGAAAAAGATGTCCCAAATATTAACGCTCATATATAAAGCCGTAGTGTAAGTGGGGGGCCCTCATGGCCGTCCTGCCAAGTGTTGTAGTGGATCCTCCCTTCCAGAACTTGGAGTGTTTTTTAGGAAGTATGTCTGCCTCCACATTCTCTTCCCTATAAATATGATCAAATCTGATATCATGGAAATGTGAAACAAGAATTCGAATCTTCTCCATCCAGCCCAAGAGTGATGAATCATAAATATTGCATCTGTGATTTAACCAATCCACCACTATCTTTGAATCCCCTAATACCTGTAGCTGATCAAAACCAATTATGTGTGCTAAAGATAAGCTTGCCCAGACACCGAGAAGTTTTGCCCTCGTATTAGTACCCATCCCACAATTTAAAGTCCACCTGTAGAGAGTATTTCCCACAGACATAATCATAACCCCAACTCCATAGAGTGTACCATTATTTTGCGAAGCTCCATCAAACCAACATATATTTGGAAAAGTAATATCAAGAGGTTTATTTTTCCTTTTTGGAGAATATGGAAGAGGAAGATAGGCCCTAGAAGCATCCAATAAGCCACGGATCTAATACACAACACCCAGAACAAAAGGTGTTCAGGATTAAAAAATGCTTTTGTTCCTTTCCATCCACAAAAACCAACAAGTCTGAGTAGGAAGAGTCCTCTGGGATTTCTCCACCGAGATCCAGGATTCATAACATTGAGTTAATGATCGACCTCCCCAAATGGTATTAAAGTTGTAAATAGTAGACAAAGTATAGCAAATTGTTTGAGACAAGGAACAATTAATAAACAAGTGTGTATTAGTCTCCTCGGCATTAAAGCATAAGAAACAAATACTCGATCATGCCCAACCCCTCTTTCTAAGGTTATCCCAAGTAAGAATTTTATTCTCTAGCACTAGCCATATAAAAAGTTTTAACTTATATGCTATATCCCATGACCAAAGCTACCTGCGCCAACCTGTGATAGGAGTTGGCCAATAATCCTTTGACAATGCATTGTATACATTTATGACAGTGATAAATGTCGAAAGATCACCGCCTGTCCAAATCAGTGTGTCGTCCTTTGAATGTAGTTGTATCCCTGATAGAATGAGAGCCTGACAGTAGGCATTCCATTCAACTGCAAGATTTCCACTGAGCTCTAAGTCTACATTAGATTTCCACTGATTGGTGACAAAACCCAAAGACACCTGAATTGTATCTTGATAAAGATAACAAATGTTTTTCACCTTAAGAGCCTCCCAAAGTTCAGGGGATAAAAGGGAAGAGTAGCCAATCCCCAAGATCTTATCTAGTCCAATCAAGATCAAGGAGCCATTCCCTGAATTCCAACTAATCCACCATGTGATGATAGGTAAGGACTTAAGCAAATTTTTCCAAATCTGTGAGGTTGTAGAATGAAATGGCAAAGATGACTGTAACCAAGTTACCACATAGCAATAGGGGAAATATTTATCCTTAATCACTTGATGCCAAATACTTTCCTTAAATATGACACGCCACAATGAATTTGTTGTCAGTGCATGATTGAAAAGGAAGAGATTTTGGAGGCCCCAACCACTAAGGTGTTTAGGCTTTGCAATCGTCTCCCAACTACAAAGGTGCATTCCCTAAGTTTTTCCACCCTCCGACCAAAGGAAATCAAATATAAGCATACAGATCTTAGAGAGGACAGAGGCTGGAACAACCGGTAGGGCCATCTAGTATACAGATTGAGTTTCAAGAACCATTTTAGCAAGTATTAATCTGTCCCCAAGTGTCAACCATCGATTGCACTACTATTTAATCCTTTTCTCAAATTTAACAATAAGCCATCTCCAATCTTCAAAGGTACTCCTCTCCGCTTTTAAAAATTATTCTAAATAACGAAAACCCACAGACAACTCCACAAAATTAAAGGAAAATATGGACTTGAACTGCTCCAATAAAACTCTATGTATCCCGGAGAAATGAAAAGTCGATTTAAGTGGACTAATTTTTAGGCCCGAAGCACAATATAACCGACCCAACAAAGATTTGATCACCTACCATTCAACCAAAGTAGCCTTAGACATGATAAGTACATCATCAACATATTCATGTATTACCTTATCAATGGACTACTTTATTATTATATAATAATGTGTTACTAATAATAATGTATTACTTTATCATTATCTTATTAATGTATTATTTAATAATGTATAAATACTTTATTAATACATTAATAAAGTAAGATATTGATAATACATTATTAAATTATGAGTTAATATACTATTATAATTTATTACATAATTTATTTGTTAGTACTTTATTAATACATTAGTTAATAATCTATAAATATGTTAATTATAAAATATTTAAGCATTATAATAATGAGTTAATATATTATTATAATATATTAATTTACATTATGTATTATTACACTAAATTGAATTGATGTATTATTACAATAAATTGATGTATCATTATTTTATTAATATATCATTACCTTATTGATTAATGTATTACTTTATTATTGTATAAATATTTTATTTAAGTATTACATTGATGTATTTTTTATTACTTTAATAAGTTTTTAATGTATGAATGCTTTATTCATGTATTAGCTTATTAATGTATTACTTTATTATTGTATAATATTGTATTACTAATAATACTGTATTACTTTATCATTATCTTATTAATGTATTATTTAATAATGTATAAATACTTTATTAATACATTAATAAAGTAAGATATTGATAATACATTATTAAAATATGAGTTAATATATTATTATAATTTATTACATAATGTATTTGTTAGTGCTTTATTAATACATTAATTAATAATCTATCAATACTTTAATTATAAAATATTTAAACATTATAATAATGAGTTAATACATTATTATAATGTATTAATTTACATGATGTATCATTATTTTATTAATGTATCATTACCTTATTAATTAATGTATTACTTTATTATTGTATAAATATATTATTAATGTATTAATACTTTAATGTAATAATGTAATACCTTAATGTATTTTTTATTACTTTATTATGTTTTTAATGTATGAATGCTTTATTCATGTATTACTTTATTATTGCATAATATCGTATTACCAATAATAACAAGTGATGCATGGCAGCGTAGTCCCTGTCGAGTTGAATTGGGAATAAATGCATAGGGATGGGGAAAAAGTAGCGGAGACAAATGGAAACTACAACAGAAGTGTGGCAAGCATCATGAAGCACAGGTGGTATCCATGCAATAAATGACACATGGCTCTAGAGTCCCATTTATTTTTTGAAACTATATAATCCATTTTTCTATGTTAAAATTTATATGCATAGCATGAGAAAAAGATATGCACGAGAAAAAGATAATTCAAATTAAATAAACACAATTTCTTGACATTCAACATAGTTGAAAATAAAAATTTATGAGCACATAAATATAAAATGAGATAAAAAATAGTTTTATTTGAAATATATCAAAAAAACTATTGTATGTTACATATTCCTGGAAATTTAAAAGTCTATTTTGGTCATCTTTGTGAATAATTTTTCTTTCTTTGATATGGCTTGTTCACATGATTGGACAATGAGATGCATGTTCTTCACTTTCTATTTCCAATATGTATTTAATTGAGTGATCTGATTTTTGGAGGGGAGACCGTGTTGTCTTCTCCTCATTTCTTTCATGTTGTTGACATGGGTGCCAAAAGGAAGGACAGTGTCTAAATAGAAATGTTCTTCATTTTTAAAATCCGCCTGCAAATGTTCGAGCAAAGTATGTGCCCTCATTCCAAGGGAAGCCATGCTTTGTGATATTTCCCACGCCTCAACAATCAACTCCATTCTTTTCTTGATATTATTCTCCACATATCCTCTACATGATGCGAGGAGGCTGGAGGATCCTTTTAACTTGGTTGCAGGGGTGGTAGGCATGGCTATTTCTAAAGGACTGGCAAGCAATGGCATAGGAATCAAATCTTCTTCCAATTCCTTGACTTGGTCCTTCAGTATGGCATTCTCGACGTCAATGCCTCCAATGGAATCATCAAGAGCATCTCTGGTTGCTCTGTGAAGTCAAGAGATTTGGGACGACCGCATGTTCGCAAGGTCAACCTCTGAACGAGATTTTCCTTTCTTATTTTTTACATCTCTCTTTTCAATAATTATTTTTTTAGACTCGTTGTAAAAAACAATGCTCTGGAACACGAAGGATTCATCTTCATCAAAAATTTTGGTATTAGCTATGTCCATTTGACGACTATGCTAGATCGTGTCTTTGAGATGATTAAGGTTGTGGAATACGCTTTCCAGATCAGTCTCAAGTTCCATGTTCTCACTCTCAATTTCGGGCTCTTTCGCCTGCCCTACAATTTTTTTTCTCTTCTTCTCCATGGAAAGCTTGTGAGAACTATCAATTTTACGGTGATGTGGGTTGTTATCTCCTCCTCTGTTTGAAGAATTATGAGTTTCTTTCTTGTTGTGGTGGGCCATTGGAGCGATGCTCCAGGATGTCATGCTTTTGGGAGTGTTATCCGTCAATTGAACACTCTTCTCACCGAGGCCTTTTCCCTGTTTCTTGTACAATTCAGTGGTGCTTTGTAGTGTGTCTAGGTCGTTGGCATCAGAAGCAGGAGTGTTGTCGCCAGTGTCTCTGTTTTCGCTCAGGTGTTTCTGGAAAAAAGAATTTCAGAGGCCAAGTGTAAGTAAATGTTCTAAAAAAGATTTATTAGGGTCGAACCCTCTCAGGATTTTAGCATATCTTAGGTTCAAGTTGTTGAAATGGGCTGCGAATTCGTCAATTTTGTTGACGTTCCTCAACACGAAGTCTCCGACTTTCCAAGGTAGAGGAATGACCTATTTTTTTCTCTTCTCATGAAATATATGCAACGAGTAGTTGTATTGCCTTGTTATTTATGTAACAAACATTTTGTCCATAATGTGACATGGAAGGAGAGCAGGTTTTTCCTTGGAGCCAAAATTCCTTATCACACTGTAATTATCCATTTGTTCAAGTGCCCCCTTCCTATCCACAAACTTGTTTGCCTGGTCAGATATGCGGGGAGCATATTCTCCTAACAAGAAAAAATTGAAAATAGAGACAAAGTCATTAAAAATCTCATAAAAACAGTGGGAGGCCTTGTGCTTCCACAAGGCCTGGTACCAGAAGGTTACTAGGTCGAATTCCCAGTTTACCTTCTTGGACAAAGACAGTTTTGGAAACTGACAGCAATGCGCTATCGCAAAAACCAAGTAGGATGACATATAAAATTTCTTATCCTTTTTGAAACTTGACAATTGGGAACAAATTTCATGGGAAATTAGCTTCCCCTAATAAAAAATGGCTTGTTCCTTGACTGTGAAATACAAAATATAAAGAACGATGCAGGAAATAGTTGTTGTAGATTCCTGTCCCATTATTCTTGTAAACAACCAAGCAATTTCCCAGAATGGATTTCTAAATGAACTAACCTGCAAGCTTGTGATATCTTCAGGAACTTCCATCAGGTCTTCTAGGAAATCGGGCAAGAGGTCCAACCCATTATTATACTTTCTTAGGAACTGCTTGGAGTCTTCTCCTCTGAACATCAATGTTGGCTCCAACAATATTAACATCTGGCAGAAGACCTGAGGTGACAAAGAAATAGAAGAGTGGTCCCGTAGTGGAATAATTCTTTGGCCTGAATTATATTTATCGGTGCACCAAGAGACCAACTCCTTATAGTAAAAAACTTTAGGGACACAACCTGCCTAAGAAATTCCATAGGTCCAAATTGTTTCATTTTGGGTGGAAGGGGATGAGTAATAAGAATATGCCCTGGACCACTCGAAGTTCTGGTCCTCGTGCCCGAAGATGTTCATTGTATCTCCACAGAATTGTTGTCGAGATGGTGCCATAAGTTTATGAGAACATCTGTTTGCTCCAGATGATGGTTGAAATGAACAGTTGGAGGGGATACTATAACCCTCTACAAATGTTGGTTCAATGCTTGTGAATGGGAAAGATCCTCGATCCTTTCGCTCATTAATGACAATCTCTATGGGTGTTGCATGATGAGTTGTTAGTAGTAAAGCTTACTTATTGCATACTTAGAAGTGCGAAGGTGGTGAGTATGAAAAAGAGCAATTAAAGATTGGAGGTTTCGTGAACGTGTCAACTCGACGACGTGCGAACAACATTCCATGATTTTGAAATTAACACTCGTAAGGGATAATAAAACTCTCTGCAAATCTTGGTTTAATGTGTATTAATGGGAGATCTCCTCGAGCCTTTCGCTCATCAATGACAATCTATACAGTTCCTGCATGATGAGTTGTTAGCATTAAAGCTTACTAATTGCATATTTAGAAATAAGACCTTATATATATATAAACAATTTTTTATTATAAACAAATGTGAAGGTGACAGAGACAGGGAAGAGCAAGTAAGGAATGGCCAAGTATGAAAAGCAGTCGGGCGAGCTTCAAAATAGGGTTACAGGGGATACTCATGAGAGGTGAGTGTCCGACGGTCAAATTTTATGTCTCAGAATTTTCGACTGCAAAACGTGTAAAATGGAAGAGGGAATGATGGGGCAGTTCAGTGGCCGGTTTGTATATTTGCGGAATTACGGGAAAGTGGCTAAGTATGGAATAGGGAAATGGTCGGTCGGGCTCAATTTTTGAATTAAGGATTGAAGATTTCGTGAACGGGCCAACCCGACGATGCGCGAACGACATTCCATGATGTTTGAAATTAACACTCGGAAGGGATAATATAACCCTCCAGAAATCTTGGTTTAATGCGTATTAATGGGATATCTCCTCAAATCTTGGTTTAGCATTAAAGCTTGCTAATTGCATACTTAGAAATAAGACCTTATATATAGACACACACACACACACACACACACACACACAGACACACATATATAAACAATCTTTTTTATTATAAATAATACTCTTTTATATATACATAAGTATGAACAACGGTCAAACGGGATTGAAAGTAGGGTTGCAAGCGATACAAAGGAGAGGTGAGCACCCGAAAACCAAATTATATGTGTGTGTGTGTGTGTGTGTGTGTTTTTATAAACAATTTTTTATTATAAGCAAGTGCGAAGGTGACGAGGACGAGGAAGAGAAAGTAAGGAATGGCCAAGAGTAAAAAGCAGTCAGACGGGTTTCAAAATAGGGTTATAGGGAATTCTCAAGAGAGGAGAGGGCCCAACAGTCAAATTGTATGTCTTGAAAATTTTGACTGCAAAAGGCGTAAAAGAGAAAAGTACATGATGGGGCAGTCCAACGGTCAGTTTGTATATTTTCGAAATTTCGGGTGTTGTTTGCAAGTTGTGGAACAATTGAAGGGCAATATTGAGCCCGGATGTCCGGGAATCCGCAATCAAAAAAGTGGCTAAGTATGGAATAGGGAAAGGGTCGGTCGGACTCGTTTTCGCTAATATATTGAAATTTGTAATAGATATCCCATTACCTGGCAAGTTCTTTTTTGCATGTATATCGTGGAATTTCGGGTGTTGTTTTTAGGTTGCGAAACAATGCAAGGGAAATCTTGAACCCGCCTGTCCGAGAACCCACAAGCGAAAAAGTCGGTAAGTATGGAATAGGGAAATGGTTGGTGGAATTTGTTTTCTTGAGTCCGCCTGTCCGGGAACTCGCAATCGAAAAAGTGGCTAAGTATGGAATAGGGAAACAGTCGGTCAGAATCGTTTTCGCTAATATATTGAAATTTGTAATAGATATCCCATTACCTGGCAAGTTCTTTTCTTCATGTATATCGCAGAATTCTGGGTGTTGTTTTCAGGTCGCGGAACAATGCAAGGGAAATCTTGAACCTGCAAGCGAAAAAGTCGGTATGGAATAGGGAAATGGTCGGTGGAATTCGTTTTCGCTAATATATTGATATTTGTAATAGATATACCATTACCTGGTAGGATATTTTATGCATGTTTCTGGACAAGTTTTGTAGGAACAATTATTATGATGGCCTCCTCAGGGCATGGTGAGATGTCAGCGTTAAACCTCAATTATTGCATACTTGGAAAGAAGTGCGAAGGTGGCGGGCACATGAAACAACAATTAGGAATTGGATATTTCGTGAACCTACCAACCCGATGATCCGCGAAAGAGATTCGAAGAAATGGCTAAGTATGGAAAGCGGATGAACGAGCTTCAAAATGGGGTGAAAATAGTTCCACAGGAGACGTGAGGACCCGACGGTCAAATTGTAGGTCTTGGAACTTTTGAGTGCAAACTGTGTAACACGAAAGAGGGTATGATGTGAGATTCTGGTTGTAAATTTGTATATCGCAGAAGTCAGGGTGTTGTTTGCAGGTCACAGAACAATGGAAGTGCAACCTAGAGCCCGCCTACCCAAGAATCTGCGGTCAGAGAAGTGGCTAGGTATGGAATGGGGAAGTGGTCGGTCGAAGTCGCGATATCAAATCACGAGTGCAAATGTAAACCCGTGAGTCCGCCAACCCGCACAGCTAGACATTTTCGGAGAAACGACTAAGTAACGAGAAAGAGAAAGTACAAGGGAAGAGAAACGAGAATTTGGTTAAGTATAGAAGAGGGAAAAGAAGGGCCAATATATTCAAATCTATAATAGATATCCCATTTCCTGGCAAGATCTTTTCTGCATGTTTCTGGAGAAGTTGTATACTTATTGCATATACTTGGAAAGAAGTGCAAAGGTGGCGGGCACATGAAACAATGACTAGGAATTGGAAATTTCTTGAACCTGCCAACCCAACGATCTACAAAAGAGATTCCAAGAAATGGTCGTGTGGAAAGCGATCAGACGAGCTTCAAAATATGGTGACAAGGGTTTCAGAGGAGACGTGAGGCCCTGCCAATAAAATTGTATGTATCAAAACTTTTGAGTGCAAACTGTGTAACATGGAAGAGGGGTTGATGTAGTGGGCCTAATGGTTAAGAACATATGTTTCCTCTTAAGAGGTCACAAGTTCAAATCCAGAGGGGGGTAGGGTATTTATACCTCCGTAGACTTTACTAGTCAAATCGTTGGGTGGAGAGGGTTCCCTTGTCCCACAAACAAGGGGGTCTCATACAAAAATTTGGTGTGGCTTGGTCATGACCTTAAAAATAGATTATTATTATTATTATAGGAGTCTAGAAGTCAATTTGTATATCGCGGAAGACGGGGGGTTGTTTGCAGGTCAAAGAGCACTAGAAGTGCAGTCTGTCTGTCCGAGAAACCGCAAGCGAAAAATTTGGGTAAGCATGGAATTGGAGGCACGAAAGAGATTCCAAGAAATGGATAAATATGGAAAGCGGGTGCATGGGCTTGAAAATGGGGTGACCATAGTTCCCTAGGAGACGTGAGGACCTGAAGATCAAATTGCAAGTCTTGGAACTTTTGAGTGCAAACTGTGTATCACGGAAGAGGGTATGATGTGGGAGTCCGGCAGTAAATTTGTATATCGCGGAGGTCTGGGTGTTGTTTGTAGGTCACGGAATAATGGAAGTGCAATCTAGAGCCTGCCTGCCCAAGAATCCACGATCTGAAAAGTGGCTAGGCATGGAATGGGAAGCGGTCGGTCGGAGTTGCGATATAAAAGAAGGAGTGCAAATGTGAACCTGTGAGTCCACCAACCCGCGCATTGAGACATTTTCAGAAAAATGACTAAGTAACCAAAAAGAGAAAGTAGAGGGGAAAAAGAAATGAGAATTTGGTCAAGTATAGAAGAGGGAAAAGAAGGGCCAATATATTCAAATATGTAATACATATTCCATTTCCTAGAAAGATATTTTATGTATGTTTCTGGAGAAGTTGTATACTTATTTCATATACTTGGAAAAGAGCCTGAAGGTGGAGGGAACATGAAACAACAACTAGAAATTGGAAATTTCATGGACCCGCCAACCCGACGATCCGCGAAAGAGATTCCAAGAAATGGCCAAGTTTGGAAAGCGGTCAAACGAGATTCAAAATAGGGTGACAAGGGTTCTCGATGAGACATGAGGCCCCGATGGTCAAATTGTATGTATCGAAACATTTCAGTGAAAAATGTGTAACATGAAAGAGGGGATGATGTGGGAGTTTAGAAGTAAATTTGCATATCGCAGAAGCTAGAGTGTTGTTTGCAGGTCATAGAACAATTGAAGTGCAATTTACAGACCGCCTGGGAGAGAACCCATGATCGAAAAATTGGCTAGGTATGGAAAGGGGAAGCGCTTGGTCGGAATCACGATATAAAATCATGAATGAAAATGTGAACTCGTGAATCCGCCAACCCACGCAACAAGACATTTTCAGAAAAAAAATGACTAAGTAACCAGAAAAAGAAACTACAGGGGAAAAAGAAAGGGGAATTTGGTTAAGTATAGAAGATGGAAAATAAGGGGATAAAAGAGTGGGAAAATAGAAAATAGAAGGGAAATTTTCGTAAGCGGGAATTGGTCTCAAACAAGTCCCATTGTTGCAAAACCATCATTTTCTAGTCCAATATTTTATCCACTTACTCGTTTTCTATTGTGCTTGTACCATTAAAAAGGGTGTGAGGAAATGTTTTGTGGAAGATTAGTTTTTATTACAACTTGTGGGAGTAATTGTGTTCTTGATACATTCTTCCATGACTTTGACATATTAACTTAAGTATTAAACTTCTTGCATGATGGGTTGTTAGAATTAAAGCTTAATAGTTGCATATCTAGAAACAACAATGACGATCTTGAATTTTAATATTGTAGTTGATTTCATAGTACCATTTGATTACAACCACCATATATCAAGTTTTTTTTTTAATTTATTTATTACCGAATAAGAAATTTGGTAATTTCATTGATAAAGTAAAAAGTGTTGAAATAGAGGCTAGGGGATGGACAATTAATAAAATGTTCCCTTCCGGAGTAAAGGAATCAAGGAAGGGAAAGGGAAATAAGAAATGGTTTGCTTAGCAAGGCCGCGATGAAAACAAAATTTCCAGGGTGATTCCCCGACTGCCGCATTGTGATTTGGTCTTGCTATGTTCTATCTGCATTACAAATAGAATTGAATGTTGGTTTGAAACTATCTGAAATTCATTTTTGTTTCCATAAAAGCCTAATGGGATCGACACAATGAATTTTCATATAATTGTTAAATGCTCCATATTAGATCAAATTACTTGAGCCAATACAATATTCAAGAACTGCGAGACTATCGAACCATGCCAATGAGAAGAGGTGTTAAATTCATCAAAGAAGCAACAACCAAGACTCCAAGGAAATTTTTTTAATAGTAAATCCATTTAAATTTTTTTTTATTGGGCAATGTATATCTATCCATAGAAATTGGACCGAGTTCTTTGCACCAAAACATTGAGCATGTTTGTCATAAACACATGCACAGGATCTGCAACATGCAGAAGCCATCGAAATGCTCTTCAACATGCATACAAAACTGATTACCATGCTTTTTTCTAGGAAATCCTTGCAGTCTTCTCCTCGGAAGGTCAATGTTCGCTGTCACAATATCAATATCTTGCGGAAGACCTGAGGCGACAAAGAAATAGGAGACTGGCTCCGCAGTGGAATAAATCCTTGGCTTGAAGCAGGTGAACAACACTCCTACTCCTAACACTAACATCACTCCAACGCTGCACCCCAACAAGAAAGCATCCCAGAATTTTTCAAACGCAGGAGGACATAAGAACCCATCTTCGCTATAAAATTGATAGTTCTCATAAGCTTCCCATGAGGAAGAAGACGAAAGTTAAGACACACCAGGAGACCTCCTCCTCACAGTCAAAGACTTCAGGGACACAGGCTGCACGAACAATTCCAGAGGCCCAAATTAGTCCATTATGGGCGGAAGGAGATGAGTAGTAGGAATATGCCTTGCACTAGTGAGACTTTTGGTCCTCATCCCCTAAGATTGTAATTGTATATCCAGAGAACATGAGAGTGGTACATCAATTGAATAATTTTTTGTCTTGAAATATATCTTTGGGAGCATCAAGAGACCATTTCCTTATAGTGAAAGACTTCCACCCAGTACAGACTAATTTGGATGTCTGGAATTCCTACTCTCGAGTTGCAAAGAGGCTATTGCGTTCATCGTCAGTTTCTTTTTTGAAACCCCTTCTTTTGGTCTTGTCAGGGCCGCCATCATTGAGATGGTAAGTGCCCCCCATTATGGTTGATTTCAATTTAGGCGTAGGAGTTGGAACAATGTCTGCATTGCCATCATCCATTGCCATATCATCGCCCATCATATCATTTTCTCCCGGCTAGAAATCGACCGCATCAACTTATGTGCTAGCCATCAATGCAGGCAGGGAGGTTGTCTGAGTAGACAGGGTTGCCTTGGAATTCTTTGGCTTGAAATATATCTCTCGATTCACCAAGGGACCATCTCCTTTTTTTCTCCTGGGTGGAGGGAGATGAGTAGCGAGAATATGCCTTGAAGTATTGGAACCTCTGGTCATCATGCCCGAAGGTGTTTAATGTATATGGATAGAACTATTGTTGAACTGCTGCCATAAGTTAACAATAATTTTCGTTTGCTCCAGATGATGTTTGAAATGAAAATTTAGAAGGGATAATATAACCCTCTGCAAATCTTGGTTTAATGCGTATCAATTGAATATCTCCTTGAGTCTTTCACTGATCAATGACAATCTCCACGGTTCGTGTGTAATGAGTTGTTACCATTAAAGCTTACTAATTGCATATTTAGAAAAAAGTGCGAAGGTGGAGGTGACCGCGAAGAGCGATTAACGATTAGAGATTTCGTAAAGGTGCCAACCGGACGACGCATGAAAGAGATTGCATGATGCTTGAAATGAATACTTGGAAAGGATAACACAACTCTCCAGAAATCTTGGTTTAATTCGTATTAATGACAAATCTTCTCCAACCTTTTAGACATTAATGACAATCTTAATGGTTCCTGCACGATGCGTTATTAGCATTAAATATTAATAATCACATATCTAGAAAGAAGTGCGAATGTGGCAGGGATGGCGAAGAGCGATTAAGCATTGCACATTTCGTCCACCCGCCAACCCACGAAAGAGATTCCAAGAAATGGCCAAGTATGGAAAGCAGTCGGGAGAGCTTCAAAATAGGGTCACAAGTTATACTCAGGAGACGTGAGGGGCCGATGGTCTAATTGTATGTCTCCGAACTTTTGACTGTAGAATGTGTAACATGGAACAAGGCACAATGACAGATTTCGACGGTCAATTTGTATATTGTGAAATTTTGGGTGTTGTTTGTAGGTAGCAGAACAATGAAAGCACAATGTTGAGCAAGCCTCGCTAGGAACCGACGATGGTAACAGTGGCCAAGTATGCAATGGGTAAGCGGTTGGACGAACTCATGATATAAAAGCATGAGACATACTTGGAACAGGGAATATTGACAGGATTGAAAACAGGGCCACAAGTTCTACTCAGGATATGTGAGGGCCCTATGGTCAAATTGTATGTATCCCAACTTTTGATCGAAAAATGTGTAACATGAAATAGGGGATGATGACAGACTTCGATGGTCAATTTGTATATTGCGGAACTTCAAGTGTTGTATATAAAAGCATGAGACATTCAGAAAAATGACTAAGTAACCAGAAAAGGAAAGCAAACAAGAAAAAGAAAGGGGAATTTGGTTGCCAATTTGTATATTGGAGAAGTTTGGGTGTTGTTTGTAGACGGCGGAACAATGGAAACGCAATGTTCAACCCGCCTATCCGGGAACCTGTGATCCAAAAATTTTGTTGAATATGAAATGGGGAAGCAATCGGTTGGACTCGTGATATAAAAGTATCAGTGGAAATATGAAAACGTGAATCCGCCAACCCCCACACCTAAACATTTTCCAAAAAACAACTAAGTAACCAGAATGGGAAAGAAGAGGGAAAAAAAAGGGGGATGGCAATTTTCGGAAGCAGGAATTGGTGTAAGAAATCCCCATTAATGGTATTAACAGTAATTATGAAGTGCATTAAACCTGTGAACAGGCTCTTCAATCAAGGAATAGATAAAGCGATCCATGCTTATAGTTTCCAGGATGTGTTTTACAAGAGAAGCATCGAAAATCCACAAGAAAATCAATTTTGGGATGTTTAAGTAAAATTAGTGTATTGCCAACTTCACCGCAAGTTTAACAATGACAAATTTGAAGTTCAAGATGAATTTTAATTTTAATGTCATGTCGTTCATATGATAGTTCCATTGGACTTCACATAGTATATATCCTTTTATTTCAAAATATTCCTGGAGATGAATTTTGCTAAGTCCATCGACCAAGGAAACGTGCTAAAACGAGACACATACTACATAGAGCTTATATTAAAAGGCAAAGCATGTCCTGTATATTCTTTAAGATCATAGAAAAACTGCCAAGATCCTTAATATATCATTAATTTTCCAGAATGAAGCACACAACCAAGAGCCAAGTAAACACCAAATGTATTGAAAGTCGAGGCACAAGGAAATGCATGAATACAGAAGCTGCAAAGTGAGATCCCACAAGGGTCCATAGAGCAGTACACATCGACCTATGCATTAAAAAATTTGATATATATAAAAAAATACACGTGACATTGGTTTTCTCTTACATCTGGTATATGTTCCCATGAGAAAATAACAAGGGCCATGAGATATGAACAAAAGTGTGCCAAACACAAGACAACACAAAACCAAACCCCAAAATGGGGAACAAGAAACTTATCGATTACTATTTTACCATGAAGCAAGATCACTATGGACATTTTCTTTTGATAGTGCCATGTTCTATCACTACCAGTTTTAACAATGCCAAATTTCCAATATTATTGGAAATGCCTAATGGTTCTGCCCAGAGGAGCAAGCCATTTCGACGGTTCAAAGGATGGGCCTGAGTTATTCATAGTTGGATACTTTGTATGGGGTTTTTTCTCATGCTTCCCATTTTTGGACTGAACAATCTTATGCACTTGTACATCAACAATAAATGCACCTGCCTATATGAATTCCAATGCCCGAACTCCCCAATCTCTATAGCGAGTTCTGAAGATCTCAAGCTCATGCTTCAATCCATGCCTAGCCCTTTTTTTTCAATTAGGGAATCAAGAAAATGCAGATACCATACCATAAATGTATAGTTGGAGATCATCTTCTTTTTTATTTGGGTACCCAAAAAATGCAGAAATCTTGCCATGGCTATATAGTTGGAAAACATTTTTCCAATTTGGGCACCCAAAAAGGTGCAGACTCCTCCAACAAATATGCAAAATTCATTTCAACACCCCAACAAATATGAAAAATTCTTACTGGGAGATGCAAAAAAACATGAAAACAACAAAAACAATTTGATTCGTAATTAGATTCTCCTTGTTTTTTCACGTGCACAAAAAGAGACAAAATCTCTGGAAATAAAATTTTACAGCCATAGATGTAAACTCCAAAGAACTTGAGTCCAACGAACATTCATCTGGGTATTGAAGAAAAATTACAAACACACATGAGATTTTTTCGTTTCCTGCCAAAGCTTGATATGATTTTTTTTTCCAGCCGATATGCAATATTGCATTGTCCTCATTTAAGGTAAATTTTCTATGTATCCAAAAGTCGTGCAACATGTAGACATTGTTTTCCTTTTTCTGTAGGTATACTTCATATGGAAATTCTGCTAGCCCAGGAAGCACATCTTATAACAGAGGTTGTCTAATTGTACAATGTACGATTGTGTTGCCCACGGTTTGGATGGCAACATTGAGGCAATGTCTATATATGTAAGGGAATTTCTTACTGCATCACAGACAATCAATTGTATCATCATCTATGAAAGTAGAGGCAGAAACATAAGAGTTTCATTTGGAACATACAGGATTGAAGGGGGTTGAGTACGCATTTGCTGCAACCAAAACACCCTCAACCTGGGCACGCGAGCATAATAGTTAATATATTGAACAATATAACATACAACTACACACAAAAAAAAGAAAAACTGCAGAAAATTGGTGAAGGCAATTTGTATGAGCAAAGAGAAGATGAAATTGTAGATGTATACGTACAACAGTTGTAGAGCTAGTTAGTTTCTTGAGATCTTGTACTATGTTTGTTCACAATTATGTTACAAATGTTGCTTAGGTTGTGAGAAAGATCCTTTCTTTAACATCTCTTTTCTTTGTTATATTTTTTAAGAGCATAAGTGGAACTTTCGCTTTATGAAATTGTTGTTCCATTGAGGAAAATAAATTTGAATAGGTGTCGAACAATTGCAGCTGCAACATGGAACAACGCAATAGTTGTGTAACATAACTGAGATACATGGACATGTGAAAGTAAAGGAAAAAACTAGATATGGAGAACGATACCATTGCCTTGTCGTTGTTTGACTCTCCATCTTTTATATGGAGAATGTGTTGCGGACCAAGTTTTCTCGCGAGTGTGACAACTGCACCAATGGTTCCGATTGGTTAAGTGTCGTTGCTCTGTGCAAGTTGGCTGATAGTTGTGTTTGGGACAAAACAATATTCTGAACAAATAGCGACAATTTTTTCCACAATACTTGTTTCGTTGAGCGATATAATCTGATCACAATCACCACTATCATATACTGTTTTGGGCAGTATATTAAAATTTGTAATGGATATCCCATTACCTGGCAATATCGTTTTGCATGTTTCTGGACAAGTTGTGTGGGAATATTCAATGTGACTGTCATCAGGGCCTCATTGTCTATCATGTCAGCACACATAATGGATCTAGTTTTGTTTTCCTTGTCCAAGTAGGTGCTATAGACGACCATTATGTCCCCGACGAACACTTGTCCAGTTCGACGGCTGTTCAAGCCTTCTATTGCTAGTATTTTGGATGTTATAAGTTTAGACATGGTGACATTTTTTGAATAGAAAAGTAATGTGAATGGTAGTCTGCATTATTTTTTTGTTTTCTTTTTTCTTGACATAAATGTTACAAGTAGACGCACAACTTGGATGAAGTATGGATCCAGATTTTTGCAACCAGACCTCTTAGTCTGCAGAACTTGCGTTATGTTTGGCGTCTCACTTGCGCTCGTTGATACTTCTTGTGAAATGCAAAGTATGTGTTGTAGATGACATCAACATATTCACCATTTCATAGATGAATAAATAGTTGAGGACATTTGTTCGGTAAAAATATGAGGAACACAATGTATGCATCTTTACCTTTGGCCTTTTCGGTTTGTTGATGTTTGCGATGATTGACTGCTCATGGCCATGTCACTAGTCCAACTTTTTCTGATACAAGCATGTGTAGATGAACATCAGAAGGACTAAATAAGCATATGCATTGTATATTGTCCATAATTGTTCTGAATGTCACATACAGGGTCGAAGGAGATGGAATACGAAATAGGGTGTCAAGGAATACTCAGGAAACATGAGGACCCGACGGTCAAATTGTATGCCTCAGATTTTTTGACGGCAAAAAATTGTAATAGGAAATAGGGCATGATGGGGGGGGTACGGTGACCAATCTGTATATCGTTGAACCTTTGAATATAGAGGTGTAATCTTGAACCTGCCAGCCCGGGAACCCATGATCGAAAAAGTGGCTAAGTATGGAATGAAGAAACCGTCGGTGAGAGTCATGATATACAAGCATGAGTATAAATGTGAACTCGTGAGTCTGCCACCCCGCACACCTAGACATTTTTGAAAAGATGACTAATAAAAGAAACCATAAAGCGAAAGTAGACGAGAAAAATGAAGGGGAATTCGGTTAAGTATAGAAGAGAAAAAAAAATGGATAATAGAAAGTGGGAAAATTAGAAATAGGGAGGGCAATGTTTGGAAGCGGGAAGTCTCAACAAAGGCCCATTGTTGCCAAATCATCGTTTTTTAGTCCAATATTATATGCACCCATCTGTTTTGCATGTTTGATTTACTAGCACAATTGGTATACCTTTTCGAAGATTTTATCACAACCCCCTCTGTTGTGGCATATAAGAATTCATCTTCCTATCCAACCAATCCATTTCTTTCAATGTAGCAACACCGAACATACAGTGGACATGCAGGTAAGTTAGTATGCAAAAAGACATGTAAAAGAAAGAAACACAGTTCTATTTATTTCAATGTAGCGACAAAGAGAATACAATTCACACGAGGATAAGTTACTATGTAGAAAGATACGTAGTATCTACATACAATAAAATAGGTGCAAAGCAATAGAACAAGTAGAAAAAATACACAGACAATAAATGAAATACTAAACATTGGAATATGAAATAAGAGTAGAGGCATGCACCTTTGCAACTTCTCCTCCACATTCGTGGCAAAGAGTCCATCGTCTTCTTCGACCACTCTGTTTGTTTAAATGTAGCAATGCAGAAAAAATACAATGGACATGAAGGAAGTTGGTATGCAGGAAGGCATGAAAAAATAATAAACAGAGTTCGATTTATTTCAATGTAGCGGCACATAAAATACAAAGGACATGAAGATAAGTTATTATGTAGGAAGGTACACAATATATACATACAATAAATTAGGTGAACACATATACAGACAATAAATGAAATACAAAACAATGGAATATGAAATAACAGTACAAGCATGTACCTTTATATCTCCTCCTCCACAGCTGTAGTAAAGACTCCTTCGTTTTCTCCAGCTATTCTGTTTGTTTGAATGTGGGAACACACAAAATACAATGAACATGAATGGAAGTTGGTATGCAGGGGAGAATAAGTAATATTTACATACACTAAATTAGAATCAACGAATAGAATAAAAGATAGTTAGAAACATGAACCTTTGCTTTTCTCCATCCATGGTTGTAATTATATAAAAAATTTCCTGCCCAAAGTATATTACAAGCCATAAAATATTAAGAAATTGCATTGCCATAGCTGAATGATTTTGGTTTTCTGCAACAAAGTGTCCATATATGCTTTGGGACATGGAAATATAATTTTGCAGTATCTTTGGTGTACATCTCATATTCAAAGTACAAGACAAATTGTATCGTGGTTACACCAGTCTGTGTATAGGATAAAAATGTTGTATTGTGATATGGACACATTTCACCATATATGGTTAATAAGTGTGTTTTGCACATGTTTTATTTTAACAAAAAGACATCGGACATTGTAATTGCAAATGTAGTTGTCCAATTATTTGTTATGCCACTATTTTGTATCATGTCAACACTGAAGTATCCTAGAATGATAATGGTTTCGTCCAATTGTAAATGGTGTGACACATTTGAGAACACATTCATTATGCTAGCAATGTTGCACGTCAAACAACATAGAAACTGAATACTGCAATTTGCAATCAACATAACACCACTCTTGCTAGCACCATCTCAGTATCATTTTTCTCTACAAGAACATTTTAAAAATACATGTAGGTATGGTCCAGAGCTAGGAAAAAGAATTGGAGAAAAATTTAAGAGCAGGATAGGCGGACACGTGACAAGTGCCAGATCTCGACTTTGCCAGACACAACAAACAATAGAACCACAGGTCCACTTGTGGGTGCAGAACCTGAACACTGCAAAGTGAAAAAAAACCCAGCTCCAACTGTTGGCGCAGGACCCCAACCCTAGAAAGACGAAGTAAACAAAATAAAGAAGCAAGCAACAAACCAACGAGCAAGCATGAACAGTCCCAACTGCAGCCCTAGGACCTCAAACTCACAAACTTGAGCCAAACAACAACAAGCAACAACCGACGAACCAACGAACAAGCAACAACCACCGAACTAGTAAATAACATATGTATTTCCAACGATTACCAAACTGCAGCCCAAGCACAGAAGGAATCAGAAACATGTGACTATCATGCCAACAAAAATAATCAAACATTCTGACTTGCAAACTGCAAACAATGAACAACAGAGAACGAATAGAAAATGAAATTATGGCATTGAAACTTACTCCGAAATGATGAACGACAGAAGCACAGGTCGAATTGTGGGTGTAACACCTGAACCCTGCAAAGTAAAAAAAGACAACTCCAATTGCGACTGCAGGACCCCAATCCTGTAAAGTTGAAGTAAACAAAAGAAAACAACAAGCACTAACATGTCCAACTGCAGGCACAGGTCCTCAACTTTGCAAAGTTGAACCAAACAACAACAAGCAACAACCGATGAACCAACAAGCAAGAAGCACCCATCGAACCCATAAACAATGTATGTATCTTCAACAATGACCAAAATGCATTCCAAGCATAGAAGAAGTATGAAACATACAATGGCTATGCAACTGGCAGTGGACAACAATATTGTCCAAATTCACTGCAACATTGTATGGAAAAATTCGAGGAAAAATGTACTCTGAGAAGCCTATTTAGGTAAACATTTAAGGTTGTTAGGCTGTTTAAGGGCCTCACGGTATGAAAACATTTAAGTTGTCAGGCATGTTCCAGGACCTCGCGCTATGTAAACATTTAAGCTGTAAGGCCTATTTAAGCACCTCAAAAATGTGTCCATGCTCTAAACCTTTGATATGTAAACATTTCAATACAAATACAAATAATAATAAAATGACATATTAATATGACGTTAACGAATTATCGATCGCTATAGTCCCTCTACGCCTTCAGTAGGGACTAAAACAAAAACATTAAAAAACAACGCCGATGCTAAGAACTTTCGGTATGTAAACATTTCAGTAAAAATGTAATAAAAATTAAAGAAGAGCGTCTAAGCTCAAAACTTTGGATATCTAAACATTTACAACATTGAGAACAACGAAGCAATAAGAACTCCAATATATTCTTCAATGAGACAATGACATATAAGGTTTTTTTTATTATATAAAAAATAATGTTTTTACTTCTATAGTACGAACAATACAGATGATACTAAAATTTATAGTCAAAGGACATATTAATATGAAGTCAACGAATTATCGACAGCTATAGTCCCTCTACGCCTTCGGTAGAGACTAATAATGATGATGATTTTATCATTACTTATTAATGTATTACTTAATAATGTATAAATACTTTATTAATACATTGATGATGTTGATGATGATGAACTTCTACTAAGACATGGTGATTAATAAAGTAAGATATTAATAATACATTATTAAAGTATTAATAAATTAATAAAGTATTATTAATTAATACATTGATAAAGCACTACAACATTAATTTTCAATTAATTATTATATTAATATTTTTACATTATCAATTTAATTTATACATTAATTCATTAATTATATATTTATTCATTAATGGTCTAATATTCCTCTAACTAGCAACAACCACTTATTATGGAAATATTTTGTGAATACAAATGTCCTAATTCTATCTTTAGATTATATGCATGGAAAGAGCTTATAAATTGAGTGGGCTAACTTCTGAGCAATCTTTTTTAGGGAATTGTTTCTTTTTAAATTTTAGGTCACCAGATTTTGCCATTTTTTGACTGAAAAACAATAACCTACTGGACTATAAATTATTGGATTTACAGATTTGAGTGACTAAATCTATATAATCTAATATTTAAAATGTTTTTCAATCAAATTTAATCTATTTAGAAATTTAGAAATGTAATATAAATAACAGAAAATTGAGATGTGAGATTGTATCATAATTTATGGGCCCAAAAAAATCAAAACGTCACGACAAAATCGCGCAAATTCAACAGCAGAGGCGGCTGTCCTTCGTCCATGTGCGGAGCCGAACAATGGCGTCTCGATGGTAGTGTTATAAATAGCGTTAACTCAACAAAACATAAATTTCATTAATGAATGGGCGTTTGTTGGAATTTATTTCACAGATTGAACACTGACAAGAATGCAGCACTAGATATCTTGTCCAAAATGGTTCATAACAATAATTGTGATGGGGAAACCATAAATGCCATTAAATCACATAACAATGACTCGAAAAGACTCATTGAGATGAATGAAATCCAGGAAATTCGAGCGAATTTATCTCAATGTACTGGTGCATTTAATGCTTACTATCTTACACAGAATAGGATAGTTCGGAATCAGAGCAGGATATCATGTGCAGCGCCGAAGGAAAAATGAATTTAAAGCTATCGATCCAATCAGTAGAATCTGGTCTTTTTAATCCGATTTGACTGTATATGATACTAAATCCAAAGTTGAGAAATTCGAAAAATAATTGAAAGATCCAATGAGTAGAATCTGGTATATTTTTAATCCGATTTGACTGTATATGATACTAAATCCATGGTTGAATCCGCTGGAAAAAAAAAATCCATGGTTGAGAAATTCGAAAATTAATTGAAAGATTTTTTCACGATTGTTGGGTCGATACGAAAGCTTAAAGGTGTTATTTTCGGTTAATAATTGTCGATAATAATTTTGAGATGAAATGAGGTGTGGGAGTGGTGGCTAGGGTTGGAATTTCGAAATTTCAAAATCAGTTTTATCAGTTTTAACAAAGAAGGTTAACTGTAATACAAATTTTTTAATTAATAACCAGTTTGTTATGTAGGTTTTAATGTTGCGACAAGTGATATATATATCATGAATATATTTCGACATATATATCAAGATAATCTGATATTATAGATATATTTCGACATATATACCAAGATAATCTGAAGATATATATATCAGTTGCTGCAGCATTAAACCCTAAACAACAGGATCACCATATTTGACAAGTGACTAGCAAATTGCCTGTCAAATTTCATCTCCAACTGGTGGCTCGGACGAATTTACCATCACATTCCATACCCGGACTGCTGGCTCGGGCCAATTTACCATCAAATTCCATTCCTGGAATGGTGGTTGGTGCGAGGGGTCGATGGCGTTTTCGTGAGTGTCCTTTCCATGCCATATTCTCTCTCACGCCAAAAGCAAGGAGAGGGCTAAAGGTGAAGTACAGGGTCAATCATAATGAACAAGAGTGCCGCCTTCATAGTTACGAGTTCACGCTTTCTGGCATTGGGGCAGGTGAAGCGTAGATGGAATGATGAAATAGCAGCCTAAAAGCAGGCCGAAAAGGACCGCCCTGCAATGCCTGACGGCCACGCCTGCACTTCAATTTGAAGAATGCTCAAAGTATACTCGGTACCTCCGCCTCAGTCGGCCAATTTCACTTGAGTGGTTTGACAGATCCAAATGTGCCACACACAATCAGTCTTTTCATTTATGCTCTTCGGCCGCCTCACGTCAGGGGAATCGATTTTGTCCACCGCCGGTTCAAACGGTTTCTAACGGTCTTACTGTGCAGAATTCCGGAGCAGAACGTATGGGACCCTGGGGTCTGGCCGCCTGAGTATATGGGCAATTCGCCACAAATCTAGACTTTCCATATGGGGCATTAGCGAGCTCAACAAAAATTCTTAAAGGTATTCAAATTTAACCCTTAGTTTCGCCCATAGGGCAGAACTAGGTCTGACGCTTGCTTTTAGCATTGAAGGGCCGCCAATCTAGAGGGCTGCTTTGTCAGGGGATTTAACTTGCAAAATGGCAATCAAACCCTAATTTAGGGTTCTCTTGCAAAATGGCAATCAAACCCTAATTTAGGTTCTCGTTTATTAGCACCACTGTGACCTGTCCTTCTGTAAGCTAAAACCGGAAGAAATGAATGTGAGAGGTCCTTAGCCTGTAGTGACCAAGGACCGACAAATCGCTCTCAAACGCCGTTTTCAGGGCCGGGCAGCAAGTTTCACGTCTGAGAGCCTAAAGCCGGCGCAGTAAAAGGAAAACTGATACGGCGCGGCGCCGTCGCCATTCCACCAGACCGTACCTTTCCACACAAAGGACAGCACACACCTCTCGTTTCATTTATTCTCTTCTATTCCCGCACGAAGTACCACACCATAATATCCCCACATCCTTCTATTCTTCCTCACCTGTTTTGCTTCAGAATTCTATTTTCAGGCCATGGAAATGTATAATCAGAGGCATCTCTTTCTCCCCAATTGCAAGATCTGTATTCCAACGATGCTTTTTCATGCCCTTATCAGTTTATTCATAGCCTTTGCCCTCGCAGAGAACTATGGTGAACCTGCATTGGATAGCAACGAAGAAGCAGCAGTATACCAGGTCCTGGAAGCCATTAATCCAGAAGTGGATTGGAAATCCTCTTACCCAGATAATCTATGCACGGGTGGGCCTCATGGAATAGTCTGCGACATCGACAAAGACGATATGCAATGGCACATCGTAGAAATTAATCTTGGATGGGTTTCAGAGTTCTCTAATAATCCCCGTTGTGGTACGAATGCTTCCTTTAGCCCTTCGATTTTAAAGTTCCCTCGTCTGAGGAAGCTTTTCTTCTATAAATGTTTCACCTCGGATGCCCAAGTCACTGTTATTCCTCCATATTTATGGACTTTAGGAAGCCATCTTCGAGAGCTCGTTTTTCAAGATAATCCTTCGCTGCATGGAGTCTTGGGCGCCGATCTTGGCAAGCTTGTGAGACTAAAGAGACTTATTTTAACTGGGACAAAAATTGGAGGAGCTCTTCCCGCCGAGATTGGGCGTTTGAAAGGACTTCAACAGCTAGTTCTAAGTGGGAATTTGGTCAACAATTCGATTCCTAGTGATGTGGGTGAGCTCCAGGATTTGGTTATATTGGATTTGAGCAGAAACAGGCTTGTTGGGCGGGTTCCTGGAGAGCTCAGAAAACTTCAGAAGCTCTCGAAACTGGATTTGAGCTTGAATAATTTGAGTGGCATCATCCCAGATTGTTTGGGGCAGATGGGTGGTTTGCTGATGATGGATCTTAGTTATAATAACTTGTCCGGGGGAATTCCATCGTTTCTGAGAAGAATGCCAGGTTTGAGAGATCTTCATCTCAGTGGCAATCCATTGGGTGGATCGATACCTGATTTCTGGGACAAATTAAGCGGGTTGGAAAGTATTGGGTTGTCACATGCAAACCTAGCTGGAAGAATTCCTGATACTATGGGGATGTTGAAGAATCTTACTTATTTGGCCCTGGATGGCAATAGGCTTCTTGGTACCATTCCTAGGAATTTCGGTAGCCTTCCTAGTATCTATAACATCGATTTGAGTGGAAATCTGCTGAGAGGACCGGTTCCTTTTTCTGCTGAGTTCATCGGGAGAATGGGAAGCAAGCTTCAATTGAAGGAGAATTCTGGGCTGTGTGTTGATGCAAATTTGGGGAGCCTAAATGTAATGGGCCTGAATCTGAGTTACTGTGATGAAATATATTTCTCAGAAGCCATTGTGAAGGAGAAACATGAAGCAATACTGAAGTCATCATCCATATCAATGCAGGCTGCCTGGGGGATTCTATATATAATGCTGTTTGTGTATGTGATCTGTGTGAACAACTAAATGAAATTGAAGATCAGGTGATGGAACTTCAACTTTGTTGGAATGCAATGCAGATGGATTAAAATTTTGATCTCGACTTTTCGTAACTTGAGAAATGTACTAATGCCCCCTGTGACCGTTGTCGCAGTAGTACTAATGGATTCAGGGTAGGGAAATGTCAGTTGTTTTTGTGTTTTCTTTTTGTTTGACGTTCATGATCGCAAGGCAATTACAATGAACGGCCCCAATTGTACATTTTGTTGAAGTTATCTGGTCTACAGGAAATATACAGATATTATCTAATAATCATTTTACTTCTCAAAATTCCTGTTGTGAATTATTAGAATATGTATTCTTTTAGTGAAATGTGGCCATGACCAACATGAAAGTATTGAATAGTCCCAGAGGTGTAGGACAGTTGGTGATGGAGTGTGTTGTTAAGTCACTCTTGGTGTAGGACAGTTGGTGATGGAGTGTGTTGTTAAGTCACTCTTGGTGTAGGACAGTTGGTGATGGAGTGTGTTGTTAAGTCACTCTTGGTGTGGCTCAGGTCCAGGTGCGATTCCCAGATGATTTTAACGGCTTAGATGCTCCTGAGTCAAGATTTCTCAAACCACACTTTAATCTCGATACCAACAAATTCAACTACATTAACAAAGAGAAAAAAAAAACATGAAAATACTAATTATTGATATATTGAGAATATGCATTTAATTTTAATGGAGGTCTTTTACAGTAACACATTGACCTTAAAATCCCACTGTTAAACATATATGGACTGAATGTTAATTTACAGATCCCGTCTTGATATTGAATGGATGGACGCATAAGATTAAAACAATGAATAAAATTTTATATCAATTAAATTTCATATCAATTGAAGAAATTTATCATATGAGAATTTTATCTATTAAGTGATTTTCCAGGGAGATATTCGGTAAAAATGAAAATAAAATTTGTTAAGTCCAAGGATCTTAGGATCATAAAAAAAGCTCTTAAGGATGTTTTTACGAGTCTCTACAATCTCACAAGATAAATAGACATAAGAATCTAAAAATTAAGATAAAACTTACCATATAAATAAATAAAAATTTGGATAAATAGGATGCTTTTACGAGTCTCTACAATCTCACAAAATAAATAGACACAAAAATCTATGAAGTAAGATAGAAGTAACTATATAAATAAATAAAACAATCTAACAAAATAAATAGACACAAAAATCTATGAAGTAAGATAAAAGTTACTATATAAATAAATAAAAATTACAAGTTACAAATAAAAAAAACTACAAGTTATAAATTAATAAAAATTATAGAAAGTAAGATAAGTTTTTTCTCAATTAGATTTTAAAAAATTCATGAAATAAATCTTAATTCATAAAATTAAATTAAAAAAAAATATGATTTTATAGGCTAATTAAAATTAAATTAAAAAAAACAATATAATTTTTACAGTTTTTTATAATATCATACCCTATCAAAACATATCAAATAAATAAATACTTGTAAGATAAATAAGTAAAGGAATTCCACAATATGAATAGATACAAAAATCTAATTAGAATGGGAAAAGTTAGCATGTAAATAAAAAGTAAGATAAACTTTTACATCTCTTAAAGCTAAATTCAAAAGATTTATGAGCCAAATTTTAATTCATGAAATTAAATAAATAATATGATTTGAGGGATTGGAATTTCTATTTTAATTTTTTTTTTTATAAATTTTTTAATATTGTGAAAAACATTAACTTTTTTAACTTTTTTAGAAGAAGAAAAACTTTTATATAAAATAGATTTAGGGGTTCAGTGATTTGTAAAAGGAAATGTTAATGACAAAGAAAGCTATTTAATAAAAAATTTAGGAATTGAAAGGTTTATCTTCATTACTTTACACGTTCATAAGCTCTTCAATTTGGTAGTGAAGGGAGGTTTTCCTAAACCTTGAATTCAAAACCTCCATTTTTTTTAATTTTTTTCAAAAGAGGATAAAAAAACAATCCCTTTAATTATAGAACCATTATGGTTAACTATCTTTTAACCAAGTCTAGCCAAATTATATGGAATTTTACTTAGATTAGCAATATATCTAGAAAACCATGAAAAAAGAGCTAATAACTGGAAACCCAGATTTAAGAGCTATCATTCAATTGTGGATATTTAAGAGTTGTCATTCAATTGTGGATCCCCTTGTTACACTTGGAGCTATCATTCAATTGTGGAGGAGTGTTGCAGTAAAAAGAACAATCCTTTGAGCTGCTTCATTGACTTAGAAAAACATATGACATGATACCCAATGTTATTGGTTGGAAGAAATTAATTGTAATGTAGGAGTTAAACAAGGTTGACTTTTGTCTCTTATCTCTTTTGGCATATGCATATGCATAGACAAGTATAGGGTTGTTTGTAAGAAGCATGGTATATCTACACATCTTTCATTGGAATTGTCATATCATCTTTCTTTTTTATGTTGATGAAATTGTTTTTATGGTAAGGACTTCTTATGATTTCCACATGGATGATTTGCTAACATTGGAAAAACAAAGGTTATGACAATCAAATCCAAAAATATAAGTTATGTTAATTTCATGTATGACAATAGCGGTGTGGAGGAAGTGACTTCATATAAGTATTTTAGATTCAATTTTCATCACAAACTTAATTGGAATTATAGCATTGAAAAAATGATAAATGGAGGGTGGAAAGCTTACTATGAACTTGGAAACAATTATAAGCCAACAAACCTTTGACTTTTTGATAAGGACAAACTTTTCTTTGGGACTCTCATCACTTTCTTTACCCTATATATGGTTGTGAAGTTTGGAGTTACAACATCTCCAAAGAATTGTAGAGAAATATAGAGCAAATTCAAAAGTGTTTTGTTACTTACAATCTTAAAATTAAAGATATAATACACCCTATCTTATCTGCTTGGTAGAAATAATTATTTTCCCCATTGAGAGCATCACTATGATTAGGTACTGAACTTACAAAAACAAGATAAACAACCAAGGAAGACAGGGGACTTCTTGATGTTGTTTTACACTACAGTGAAAACCACATGTGGCTCAATCAAGGTTGGCATAAAAATGTCAAGTCTTAGTTGAATTTGTAGAGTAATGATAATATTAAAAATATTGTTACTAGAAATTGTGGCCTGATAAAGAATTAGAGAATAAGAAAAAATTAAGATACAAGATCAATCCTAATCTAGAAGAATATAAACAATATCTCTATCATTTAATTTAACATAAAGAAGAAAATCAAAATAGTTAAAACAAGAACAAACTCTTACCAGCTCCATAGTAAAATAGGGTGTTGGACAAGTCCTAAAAAAGGAAAATTCTGAAAACAGTAACTACGAGCCAACGACCTTCAAGCTCGCAGTGAATTGCCGACGGAGATTGATACCACCAACAACCACTTTTATAAAGCTTCTTCTCCACGCACGCTGTCCGCTTGCATTCACCATGCCAATCTCACGTGCGCTGTCCCCCTGCATTCATCCACGCGGCCATAAACAAGCTTCTTCTCCACGCGCCGCCTGCATTCATCCACGCGGCCATAAACATCCGCACTGGAAACGCTTCACTTCACATCCACGCAGCCATAAACATCCGTAGTGGTAAAAAAAAATGACTGCGCGTAAATTTTTTTAATTGGTATCCAACACCCACGCGACCATAAGTATCCGCCCAGTGACAATAATTTAGTAAATTGTGGCCAGCTTAATAGATTATCTCTTAATCACTGAACGTGGCAATCTGGTGGTGAGCAAGTAATTTTTTAATCTGATTTAGTAAATGTAAAAAAGTAATCACATAAACGGATGTCTTTATAAATGAGCGAAAGTTAATTTATTAAAATCTCATCCATTGATTAGAGAGGACGACGAAGAATATGCCAACATTTTCAATTGCCAACCCTAAGATTGAAATTTAGGATTAAAAGGTGATTAATTCTGCCCATTGTCAATAGGTATACGCCTTTTCAGGGTAATTAGTATGAAAATAACTTTATTTTAAAATGTACATACACCCATATTAAATCTAAATTCAAAATATATGTTATATTATCTATTTTTTTAAGTTTTTAACTTATTGAAATCAAGTGGTTTAAGAAAACCTTTCAAATACATAAATAAAATTCTGAAGTAAATCAAGTAGTTTTTTTTTTCTAAAATCTAATAAATCAATATTAAATTTCAATGATCATTAATAACTATCATTATTATAAAATATAAAAACTAATTTATAACTTAGTAAGTTATTTTGAATAAATAACAAAATACAAATAAAGAAAACGTATAAACATGTAATCGACGTTCAAAGATTATATAACAGGGATAAAAAGGAAAAGAAAAGCTGGTGGAAGGGGTTAAATTTTTTCTAAAACATGTGGTCGATAACATAGAAACATTTAATTTAAAATTGTGTAAAAGTCAACTAAATATTGAATGAGATTTTTTTTTTTTTTTTTAT
>ML792824.1:220719-256437 GCA_009831015.1 Picea engelmannii
ATGGACATGTGAAATGAGATTAATCACTTTTTACTTTGATTCAATTTTAATTTAAAATATATTTATAATCTGTGAAAATTAAAGAGATTTAAATATATTTTATTTATTTATTTTTTAAAGTTTATTAAGTAAAAGTTGATTTGAGAGATAATAATTAATATCATTATTATCAATTAAAAAAAATATTTTCCATTTTTAAAGTCAATCCAAAATAATAATTGTTACATTTTTTTCTTTTTTCTTTTCAATATGAACATTCCACCACCTATTCCAAAAACCCAGCCTAACACCAGGAGGCCCCCCAAAATCACCCTAAAGATATTTTAAGATTATATGGAATCAGTAGAAAAAAAGAGAGAATAAAGAGATTCAAAAAACCAAATACAGTTAGAATCATTAGAAAAAATGAGTGAAGAAAGAGACTTAAAACTCCAAATAGAGCTAGAGACAATGATAGATAAAAAATTAGTCTCTTTACTCAAATAGAGGATAGATTCTTAGGGTTCAAGAGTGAATTGAAGACAATGGAGGATATGATTCAAAAAATGAAAAAACATAAACAATCAACCCAAGAAGGAGAGATTGAAGAAAATTACATCTTGAGAGATATGATTAAAGAACTAGAAGAAAAACTAACCAACAATTTGACCGTCAATAATATGGAAAACAAATTGGATATCAAACCCATCAAAGAGGAAATGAATAAGTTAATCGAACTAGACCATGAGCATAACAAAAGAGCCTTGAACCTCATAATTTTTGGTATAAAAGAACAAGAAGAGGAGGATAAGCTAGCAATAGTAAAAGAATAATTAAATAATAAATCACAAATTGATAGAACTTACCTATAGAAGCAAAGAGGCTAGGAAAAATATTTGATCACAAAGATAGGTTGATCCGTATCAAAGTAAGTTGTAATGGTCATAAATATAACATACTCAGTAAATCTTCGAGCTTAAAAGGGTCAGGAATATTTATAAATGAAGACCTCATTCTCGAAGACCAAGTTGAATTAAGGAAGGAAGTTCAAAAGGTAAAATAAGTCAGGAAAGAAGGAAAATTGACAATAATTAGAAATTGAAAAGTTATTGTTAGGGATGGAGACCAGAAGGATAATAATAAATAAGAATTTGAGACACTGAGAATCCTTTTTTGGAACTATCATGGCTTCCATGGCGCAAAGGTCCTATGGTAAGTTGGATCCCAAGTGATATTGATATTATTTATCTAGTTGAAACTTGGGAGCACGAGTCTACGGTCCCTAACATAGAAGGATTTGTCTTATGGTCGGCATGGAACAAAAAATCCCACCGTAGAGGATAGGGAGCATAGCTTGTTATATTAGAAAGAACATTTCTCCTCACATTCAACTTCATAAGATTAACCCTCTCAATCAATATATTTGGATAGAAATTTCAGGCACCAATGCTAAGAAGATGTATATAACAATTTGTTATTTTGCACCTATTAATTCTACTTTTTATAAGAAAAAAAATCTAGATAACAATTGTCCTTATAATAATTTAGAACAATATATTTATAGTTTGAAAAATGAAGGTAATATCCTCCTGCTAGGAGACTTTAATGTTAGGACTGCAACTAAACACGTTATTACTTTAAGTACAGATTCCAATCATAATCTTTTATGGTTAGATGAAGACCTTGTTTTATCTAATAGCTACAAAAGAAGCTCTGAAGACCTAATTGAGAATTTGTTTGGTACTGAGTTGGTCAAACTTTGCATCTCTCAAGACCTAATAATTTGCAATGGAGTAATGAAGTGGCCAAACTCCAACCAGATGACTTGTATTCATGGAATAGGTAGTAGTGTCGTAGATGATGTGATATATGATATCCCTGTTTCCAACCAAATAATAACTTTTGACCTTTTAAATGACTATGAGCCCAACTTTGATCATAAACCTTTAACCCTAACTCTAAACTTTTCCATGCACAGGAGCACCATTGAAGAGAATTTTGATAATCAAAGGAATTTGCACTTTGACAAAAGTAAAGTTGACATTTTCTTAAAGGATTTAAATAATAAATTAAATCTCCTAACTTATAATGACAACATTGATGAACTCTATCATAATTTTACAACTACCCTTTCCACTTCTAGTAACAAGTTTTCTTTTGAGGTGTCCTATAAAAAGAATAATAGAATGACCAACCCTTGGTATGATAAATAATGTAAAATTGCTAGGAAAACCATTAGGGATGCTTCTAATGAGTCCTTAAAACTCGATAAGATCAATACGTACAAAGCCTTAATTAAAAGATAAAAAAATGTACTATATCAATAAAATGAAAGAAAAACTTTCACAACTATATAAGTTGGATCCTAAGAAGTTCTAGAGCCAAATTCTAAACCGCAATACTAAAGAAAATAATAGGATTCCATTAAGTGACTGGAATTCCTACCTTAAAAGTATTTACGAGTTCCCTAATGCCATGAACACCATTCCTATTGTATCTACAAAGGAAGAAGTTTTTTCTTTAAATGACATAGAGTTCGGGGTTAAGCGGCTTCCAAATGGGAAAGCTAAGGACATTGAAGTCTACCAAGTTGAAATTTTTAAAATCGAAGGGCCTATCCTTATCCCTCACATACACAAGCTTTTCAATTTAGCAATGAAGCAGGGCTTCCCTAAACCCTGGATGCAAAGCCTCATTGTTCCTATTTTTAAAAATGGGGATAGAAACATTCCCTCTAATGATAGGACCATTATGATTAGTCCAATTTTAGCCAAGCTTTATGGAATTATTTTGGAAAAGTAGATTAGCCTTTGGCTAGAAAGTCATGGTAAAAGAGCTAAAGGCTAGGCCGGGTTTAGGAGATATCATTCAACTATGGACCATCTTGTTACCTTTAGGATCATTGCAGAGGAGTTCCACAATACTAAAACCAATATTTTTTGTTGTTTTGTTGACTTAAAAAAAACTTTTGACATGGTTCCTAGGAAAAATCTTTGGAATAAGTTGGAAGAGATAAAAGTGTTTCTCGAGTTCAGGGATGTTGCAATAAGAATGTATGAAAAATTTATTGCAGAAAGTAAGATAAGTTTTTTCTCTCTGTTAAATTTTAAAAAATTCATGAAATAAATCTTAATTCATAAAATTAAATTAAAACAAATATAGCTAATTAAAATTAAATTAAAAAAAAAACAATATAATTTTTACAATCTTTTATAATATCATACCATATCAAAATATATCAAATAAATAAATAC
Source organism: Picea engelmannii (assembly GCA_009831015.1). Lineage (NCBI taxonomy): Eukaryota > Viridiplantae > Streptophyta > Pinopsida > Pinales > Pinaceae > Picea > Picea engelmannii. The sequence continues at coordinate 223,953 of ML792824.1, forward strand.
TTGTAAGATAAATAAGTAAAGGAATTCCACAATATGAATAGATACAAAAATCTAATTAGAATGGAAAAAGTTAACATGTAAATAAAAAGTAAGATAAACTTTTACATTTCTTAAAGTTAAATTCAAAAAATTTGTGAGCCCAATCTTAATTCATGAAATTAAATAAAATAATATGATTTGAGAGATTGAAATTTTTATCTTAATTTTTTTTTTATAAATTTCTTAATATTGTGAAAACATTATCTTTTTTATGGAGGAAGAAAAAACTTTTATATAAAATAGACTTAGGGGTTAAGTGATTTGTAAAAGGAAATGTTAATGACAAAGAAAGCTATTTAATAAAGTTATTTAATTTTTTTTTTATAAATTTCTTAATATTGTGAAAAACATTAACCTTTTTTTATGGAGGAAGAAAAAACTTTTATATAAAATAGACTTATGGATTAAGTCATTTGTAAAAGAAAATGTTAGTGACAAAGAAAGCTATTTAATAAAAAATTTAGGAATTGAAGGACTTATCTTCATTATTTTATACATTTATAAGCTCTTTAATTTGGTAGTGAAGGGGGTTTTCCTAAACTTTGAACTCAAAACTTCTATTTCTTATTTTCAAAAGAGGATAAAAAAATAATCCCTTTAATCATAGAACCATTATGGTTAGCCATCTTTTAACTAAAGTCTAGTCAATCATATGGAATTACTTAGATCAGCAATATATCTAGAAAACCATGAGAGCTATCATTCAATTTTGGATCCCCTTGTTACACTTATAATCATTGTGGAGTGTTGTAGTAAAACAAACAATCCTTTGAGTTGCTTCATTGACTTAGAAACACATATGACATGATACCTAATGTTATTGGTTGGAAGAAACTAATTGTAATGTAGGAGTTAAACAAGGTTGACTTTTGTCCCTTATCTTTTTTGGCATATGCATATAAGACAAGTTAGAGGGTTGTTTGTAAGAAGCATGGTATATCTACACATCTTTCATTGGAATTGTCATCATCTTTCTTTTTTATGTTGATGAAATTGTTTTTATGGTAAGGACTTCCTATGATTTTCACATGGATGATTTGCTTGCTAACATTGGAAAAACAAAGGTTATGACAATCAAATCCAAAAATATAAGTTATGTTAATTTCATGTATGACAATAGCAGTGTGGAAGAAGTGACTTCATATAAGTATTTTAGATTCAATCTTCATCACAAACTTAATTGGAATTATAACATTGAAAAATGATAAATGGAGGGTGGAAAGCTTACTATGAACTTGAAAACAATTATAAACCAACAAACCTTTTGGCTTTTTGATAAGGACAAACTTTTCTTTGGGACTCTCATCACTTTCTTTACCCTATATATGGTTGTGAAGTTTGGAGTTACAACATCTCCAAAGAATTGTAGAGAAATATAGAGCAAATTCAAAAGTGTTTTGTAACTTACAATCTTAAAATTAAAGATATAATACACCCTATCTTATCCTCATAGAAACAATTATTTTCCCCATTGAGAGCATCACTATGACTAGGTGTTGAAGTACAAAAACAAGATAAACAACCAAGGAAGACAGGGGACTTCTTGATGTTGTTTTACACTACAGTGAAAACCACATGTGGCTCCATCAAGGTTGGCATAAAAATATAAGTCTTAAGTTGAATATGTAGAGTAATCATAATATTAAAAATATTGTTACTAGAAATTGTGGCCTCATAAAGAATTAGAGAATAAGAAAAAAATAAGATACAAGATCAATCTTAATATAGAAGAATATAAACAATATCTCTATCATTTAATTTAACATAAAGAAGAAAATCAAAATAGTTAAAACAAGAACAAACTCTTACCAGCTCCATAGTAAAACAGGGTGTTGGACAAGTCCTAAAAGATAGTGGTTGAAAGAATGCCATCTTTGTGATAATATTAGTGTTGACGATGAAAAATACTTTGTTTTAAAATGTACATACACCCATATTAAATCTAAATTCAAAATATGTGTTGTGATATCCATTTTCTTAACTTTTTAACTTATTGAAACCAAGTGGTTTAAGAAAACCTTTTAAACACATAAATAAAATTCTGAATTAAATCCAGTTATTTTTTTATTTATTATCTTTTCTAAAATTTAATAAATCAATATTAATTTAAATGATCGTTAATAGCTATCATTATTATAAAATATTATTAAAAACTAATTTATAACTTAGTAAATAATTTTGAATAAATAACAAAATACAAATAAATAAAACGTATAGACATGTAATCGACGTTCAAAGATTATATAACATGGATAAAAAGGAAAAGAAAAGCTCGTGGAAGGGGTTAAATTTTTTCCAAAACATGTGGTCGATAACATAGAAACATTTAATATAAAATTGTGTAGAAGTCAACTAAATATTGAATGAGAATTGAAATTTTAGCAATGTACAAACAATTGTATTGGTCCAATAGTAATAGGAATAAATATGATTTAAGTAAAAATTAGTAACTAAATTGTATTGCTTTTTATAATTAATATTAAATGAGAGTAAGATTGAATATGATTTAAGTATGTTGATGGTAGAGATAATATAGATATGTTTTGAACTAGAATAATACTTTTTTAGGTTTTGAAGGAGATATTTTATTTCTAACATTATATGTGTTGTTTTGAACATGAATAATACTTTTTTTTGGTTTTTATCTTTTTTTTTTTTTTATGAATAATCTTGTAATTTTTTTATGGACATGTGAAATGAGGTGAATCACTTTTTACTTTGATTCAATTTTAATTTAAAATATATTTATAATGTGTGAAAATTACAGAGATTTAAATATATTTTATTTATTTATTTTTTAATGTTTATTAAGTAAAAGTTGATTTGAGAGATAATAATTAATATCATTATTATCAATTAAAAAAATATTTTTCATTTTTAAAGTGAATCCAAAATAATAATTGTTACATTTTTTTTTTCTCTTCTTTTCAATATGAACACTCCACCACCTATTCCAAAAACTCAGCCTAACACTAGGAGGCCCCCCAAAATCACCCTAAAGATATTTTAAGATTATATGGAATCCATAGAAAAAAAGAGAAAAGAAAGAGATGCAAAAAACCAAATAGAGTTAGAATCATTAAAAAAAATGTGTGAAGAAAGAGACTTAAAACTCCAAATAGAGCTAGAGGCAATGATAGATAAAAAATTAGACTCTTTACTCAAATAGATGATAGATTCTTAGGGTTCAAGAGTGAATTGTAGACAATGAAGGATAGGATTCAAGAAATGGAAAAACATAAACAATCAACCCAAGAAGGAGAGGTTGAAGAAAATTACAACTTGGGACATATGATTAAAGAGCTAGAAGAAAAACTAACCAACAATTTGATCGTTAGTAATATGGAAAAAAAATTGGATATCAAACCCATCAAAGAGGAGATGAATAAGCTAATCGAACTAGACCATGAGCTTAACAAAAGAGCCTTAAACCTCATAATTTTTGGTATAAAAGAAGAATTAAATAATAAATCACAAATTGATACAACTTACCTCATAGACGCAAAGAGGCTAGGAAAAATAATTGATCATAAAGATAGGTTGATCCGTGTCAAAGTAAGTTGTAATGACCATAAATATAACATACTCAGTGAATCTTCGAGCTTAAAAGGGTCAAGAATATTTATAAATGAAGACCTCATTCTCGAAGACCAAGTTGAATTAAGGAAGGAAGTTCAAAAGGTAAAATAAGCCACGAAAGAAGGAAAATGGACAATAATTAAAAATTGAAAAACTATTGTTAGGGATGGAGATTAGAAGGATAATAATAAATAAGAATTTCAAACACCGAGAATCCTTTTTTGGAACTGTCTTGGCTTTCCATGGCGCAAAGGTCCTATGGTAAGTTGGATCCCGAGTGATATTGATATTATTTATCTAGTTGAAACTTGGGAGCATGAGTCTAAGGTCCCTAACATAGAAGGATTTGTCTTGTGGTCGACATGGAACAAAAAATCCCACCGTAGAGGATAGGGGGCATAGCTTGTTATATTAGAAAGAACATTTCTCCTCACATTCAACTTCATAAGATTGACCTTCTCAATCAATACATTTGGATAGAAATTTTAGGCATCGATGCTAAGAAGATGTATATAACAATTTGTTATTTTGCACCTATTAATTTTACTTTTTATAAGAAAAAAAATCTAGATAACAATTGTCCTTATAATAATTTAGAACAATATATTTATAGTTTGAAAAATGAAGGTAATATCCTCCTGCTAGGAGACTTTAATTTTAGGAATGCAACTAAACACACTACTATTTTAAGTACAGATTCCAACCATAATCCTTTATGGCTAGATGAAGACCTTGTTTTATCTAATAGCTACAAAAGAAGCTTCGAAGACCTAATTGAGAATTTGTTTGGTACTGAGTTGGTCAAACTATGCAGCTCTCAAGACCTAATAATTTGCAATGGAGTAATGAAGTGGCCGAACTCCAATCAAATGACTTGTATTCATGAAATAGGTAGTAGTGTCGTAGATGAGGTGATATCTGATATCCCCGTTTCCAACCAAATAACAACTTTTGACCTTTTAAATGACCATGAGCCCAACTTTGATCATAAACCTTTAACCCTAACTCTAAACTTTTCCATGCACAGGAGCACCATTGAAGAGAATTTTGATAATCAAAGGAATTTGCATTTTGACAAAAGTAAAGTTGACATTTTCTTAAAGGATTTAAATAATAAATTAAATCTCCTAACTTATAAGGACAACATTGAAGAACTCTATCATAATTTTACAACTACCCTTTCCACTTCTAGTAACAAGTTCTCTTTTGAGGTGTCCTATAAAAAGAATAATAGAACGACCAACCCTTGGTATGATAAATAATGTAAAATTGCTAGGAAAACCATTAGGGATGCTTCTAATGAATCCTTAAAACTCGATAAGATCAATACGTACAAAGCCCTAATTAAAAGAGAAAAAAATGTACTATATCAATAAAAAGCAAGAGAAACTTTCACAACTATAGAAGTTGGATCCTAAGAAGTTCTGGAGCCAAATTCTAAACCGCAATACTAAAGAAAATAATAGGATTCCATTAAGTCACTGGAATTCCTACCTTAAAAGTATTTACGAGTTCCCTAATGCTATGGACACCATTCCTATTGTATCTACAAAGGAAGAAGTTTTTTATTTAGATGACATAGAGTTCGGGGTTAAGAAGCTTGCAAATGGGAAAGCTAAGGACATTGAAGTCTACCAAGTTGAAATTTTTAAAATCGAAGGGCCTATCCTTATCCCTCACATACACAAGCTCTTCAATTTAGCAGTGAAACATGGCTTCCCTAAACCCTGGATGCAAAGCCTCATTGTTCCTATTTTAAAAAATGGAGATAGAAATATTCCCTCTAATTATAGGACCATTATGATTAGCCCAATTTTAGCCATGCTTTATGGAATTATTTTGGAAAAGAAGATTAGCCTTTGGCTAGAAAGTCATGGTAAAAGAGCTAAAGGCCAGGCTAGGTTTAGGAGATATCATTCAACTATGGACCATCTTGTTACCTTTAGGATCATTGCAGAGGAGTTCCGCAATATTAAAACCAATAATTTTTGTTGTTTTGTTAACTTTAGAAAAGATTTTGACATGGTTCTTAGGAAAAACCTTTGGAATAGGTTGAAAGAGATAAAAGTGCCTCTCGAGTTGAGGGATGCTGCGATAAGGATGTATGAGAAAATTATTGCTAAGATTAAAAACACCGAGGGTTGGTCAAAAGAGATTAACTGCAATATTGGAGTCAAACAAGGTTGTCCCTTGTCCCCTACCCTTTTTGGCATATGCATTGATAAGTTAGAAGATTGCTTGGAAAAAGTAGGTTGTGTCGGCCCTACTTTCACTAGTATAGTCATCAATATTATTATTTATGCCGATGATATCATTCTTATGGCAAGGAGTCCCCATGATCTTGAAAACCAACTAAGAATCCTCAAGGATTTTTGCTCCAATATGGGTATGACTGTTAATATTGATAAGACTAAGGTCATGATTATTAAATCCAATAATATCACTTATGATACCTTTGTATATGACAACAACAACTTGGAGGAAGAGACTTCATACAAATATCTTGGAATTGATATTCATCACAAGCTCAATTGGAATTATAACATTGAGAAAAAGATTATTGGGGGATGGAAAGTTTATTATGGGCTTGAAAACAATTGTAAATCAACCAATCTTTGGAGTTGGGATAAGAAGAAACTCCTCTTTGAGACTCTTGTTACACATGTTATTCTTTATGGATGTGAATTCTAGGGTTGTAGTATCTCTCGTGAATCCCGGAGAAAGATAAAGCAAATACAAAATAATTTTATAACCTATAATCTCAAAATTAAATGAAATATGCCCTATCCCATCATCTTCTTAGAAACAAACCTCTCCCCCATTGAGCGCATGGCTATGAATAGATACCTAATGTATAAGAACAAGTTAAACAACATGGAAGAAAAGAGGTTTCCTAAAATTGCTTCAAAATCAAGTCGTAACCACCATCAACTCAAGCGAGGATGGCATAAAGATGCCCAGTCTTGGCTAAACTATTGGGGAATCATGGAAGACACCATTTTGCAGAATAAAGATACTATTAAAAAAATCGTCAAATCAAAATTTAAGGAGAAAATGTGGTGTGATAAAGAGTTAGAGGAAAAAACAAAATTAAGGTATTATAAGGATGTAATCAACCCTAATCTAGAAGATCAAAATTATCTATTTGTTTTGCCAAGTGTAAATAAAAAAATAAGCATTGTTAAGATAATAACAAATTCTCACGAGCTTCATAGTGAAACTGGGTGTTGGTCAATTCCTAAAACGCCATGGGATGAAAGGGCGTGTCACCTTTGTGGATGATGAAAAACATTTTCTCTTAGATTGTCGAGCCTATACCCATGTATTAGATCTCATTTTCAAAATATTTGTCACACTACCAACCTTCTTAACCTCTTAACTCAACAAAAGCATGGTGATCTTGGAAAACTTCTCTTAATACTTTTCGAGCACAGAAACAAAATTCTAAAGAATCTCAAGTAATCACTTACCTTCTTAAGGTTCAATATACCAATTTAGTCTTAGTGGATGTTAATCATCATCATCATTATATTAATAAAAAATTAATATTTAAAATTAAAATATAATATAAATTATAAATATTGGGCCTAATGGTTAAGAACATGTGTTTCTTTCTAAGAGGTCACAAGTTCAAATCCAGAGGGGGGTAGGGTATGTATACCTCCATAGACTTTACATCGTAGGGTATGTATACCTCGATAAACTTTACGTCGTAGAGGATCTCATACACCAATCTGATGTGACCTTAAAAATAGATTATTATTATTATTATAATATAAATAAAATAATGTAATATAATATTATTTTTATAAAAAAATTATTTTCAAAATTAAATTTAAATAATATAAATTTTAAATAAAATTATTATTATTATTATTTTTATATAAAACTTATAATTGGAATATGTTGTTATATTGAAATATAGATATAGAAAAATATGTAATATAATAATTCTTAACACAACCAAATACATGTTTATCTGCAATTACAAAGAGTGAAATGTAAATAATTATAATAAATAAATTAAATAATATAAATTTTAAATTAAATTATTATTATTATTATTTTTATATAAAACTTATAATTGGAATATGTTGTTATATTGAAATATAGATATAGAAAAATATGTAATATAATAATTTTTAACACAACCAAATACATGTTTATCTGCAATTACAAAGAGTGTGAAATGTAAATAATTATAATGAATTTTTTTAATGAAATTATAATAAATTATATTAAATTAAGAAAAATGTGTTAGTAAATATAAATTTAATTAAAGTGGAAGATTGAAACTCTTTAATAAAATTTAAAATAAATGAGATTATAATAAATGAATTAATAAAAATGTATTTTTAAATATAAACTTTTACTTTTGAAGAAAGATAAAAACCTTTTAGATTAAAAAAAAATTACAAAATTAAATACAATTATAATAAAAAAATTATTCCAAAAAAAATAAGAAAATATATCTCAAACCCAAAATACAATACTACCACTTCTCTATCTAAACCACCTAACATTCTAACATCCTTCAATCACATTCTAACATGCCAATAACTCATCATATTCAAGTGATTTTACTATTTTAGCTATAAATAAATAATACAGGGAATATTAAAAAAACAAACTAACATATTCAAATGATGTTACTATTTTAGCTATAAATAAATAATACAATGAATATTACAAAGAAAACTAACATATGAAAATAACACTACCACTCGAGAGTCCAAACCAACCAAACATTGAGAATTCATTGTATAAGAGACATATATCTAATTAACATTTCTTTAAAAAATAAGAAGAATAAAAAATAAAAAAATAAAATAAAAGGGAAAACAAGATAGAAATTATTTAGTAAAAATAGAATAAAAAGGGAAAACAACATAGAATGACCCAAATTATTTAGTTAATATTTATAAATGCAAGGGGACTATTTTACAAAAAAAAAAAACACTTAAAAAATCTAATAATTATGAACTTCCAAGTTGTTTCAAACTAAATATGGGTGATCGCCTCATTTAGTAGTGTAATGCTCAAAAGAGTAAGGTGTGCAACATATCTATTAATGATAAAAAAAAATTAAAACTTTGTCATGGCTTTATTTTACTAAAAAGAAAAAGTTGGAGTCCTCCAAAATAGCCAAGTTCTCAAAGAACTCTCCTTCTTCCATACCATGACCCACATAACAATGTACAAAGGCACACTTAGTGTATGTAATGAGATTAAACTTGTGATCAATACGATAAAAGACCTATGTTACATTGGTTGAGTTAGAAATTATGCAAGTGACCCTTTAGGCCTTGGCAAGGTCCCCACTAGGAACCACAATGGGCCCTTGATAATTGATACTACACTTGAACCCAATGGGGCATTAGTCCATGCACTAAATGGTCATCTTCATCTTAATTGTGGCCAATGTCGTGTTCATATCCTTGGGCCAAACATCCCCTCTATACATGAGGCAACATGGCATGTACTTTTCATGGTGGGATGACATTTCACCATCATGGACAATGGCTTGAAGGCATTGTTTGTGATCTCAATCATTGACAATTTCTCTAAGCAGAAATCATAGGAGCATAGGAATAAAACATGAAATGGATATGGTAATACAAATCCAAATTGGCCCGCAAATCCATCACATCAATGTTTAGATCAGGATTTCCAAAACATAGAAAGAAATCAAGGAAGATATGACCTACATTATTATAAGACACCTATCAAAGTCCAAAAAACAAAATCCACCAATCTTCTCAAGTACCATGAATGGTCCTTCAAACCATTGCAACTAAGTAGTAGACATGCCACTTGGTGGCCTGAATTGCTCTCTGCCCAACTTAAGTAAGATTAAGTCACCAACTTGAAATTTTGCCTCAGTCCTATCATGATATGCCCAATGCTTCATCGTTTCTATTGCATTCATCAACTGAACATAAACCATCTCCGATCTAACTTGTCATCCATTCATGAACACCAAGAATGATGGGTTGCACCCATAGTATCCTTGCAAAACTATGTGGGGTGTCAATGATTGTTGCCCATTTGCCAACTCAAACTCGCTATAGCTCGTTCCAAAACTCTCTTGCATGTTGTAGCCTCACTGGGTTGCACTAAATTTTTTTGATCAGTTCAATTGGTATGCATGAACAAAATGCCTTAGGTAATCCTCCAAAATGCCATAGATACATTCTATCTTCTCATCATTATGTAGATGATAACTTGAAATCATTGTTGAAATATTTTAACTGCAAAGAGTATTCTACTTATTATTATTATTATTATTTGAGTCATTTATTTATAGATCAAATCCCCTTTTGTGGATTGTTCTTGTCAGGGATTTTGTATGACCAAATCCCCTTTTGCGGATTGGTCAAACCCTAATTATATCATGTAAATTAAGAAGTCGCCCCCCCAGGCCTAATTAAAGTGGTTTTAACCACTAAGAAGAGTAGTCGGCCCTGCCTCATTAACTCACTCACTCATTTACTCATCAATTGTGCAAGTTTGGCAGCTGTAGTTGGAAGAAGAAGGAAGAGAGAGGCACATTGCTCAATGTTGGATATTCTCTAGTGTTATGGTTTATTGTCTTGACATTGTATTGACTATCTATATTAAGGAAGTTTTGTTGGGTTTTCTCCCCCATGAGGGTTTCCCAGGATAAATGATGTGTATCTCGTGATTGTGTTTCTCTCAATGATCCTACCTATGCTATGGTTATCTAGTAAATTAAAAGAAACCTAATAATAACTCAAAACTTAACATGGAATCAGAGCCATGCTGAATAGAGCACCTTTCACTGGATAAGCAAAAACACCATTGATGTTGTACAAGAAATTAGGGATTTTTATTGAAAAGGAATTTTTGCCTAAAAACCATCTAGAAAAGTGCGCCCTACCCTAGTGAATCTTTTGGAAACTTGAGAGCACCTTTTCAGTGGACAGAGCCTCTGGATAGTCAAACCCTATTTTTGAATGGTACCAGAAAACCAAAAAACCAGAAGTACCAGAAAACTAGAAAACCAGGAAACCAGAACTAGTACCAGAAGTACCAGTCTAGATTTCCGCAGGTCAAGTTTCAAGGGGAAAAACTTGAAATTTTTGAAATCTAACAGCTCCAACAAACTCGCCTTACCCATGCACATCTAGTCCCTGGATTAGAATCCCAAAATTTGAAATTTGAAAAATTAGGGTTTCCTCATAAAACCCTAAGTTGCAGTTGCAGTTTCATAATTAGTTGCAGTTTTAGTATCAGTTGAAGTATTAGCTGCAGTACTAGTTGCAATCACCCTTGAATTTTTTAAAAGGGTTGGTAATTATTACCGCTGCTACCAGATGGTGCCACTACATGCAAATACTATCAGAGGTATGTACTCACATATGTTTAAACTGTTATGCTTTAAAGGGTATTTGCAGGAGAAGGGATCTCTTGCCATATATCCAGAAGGATCTCAGATCCAACACATTCAGAGGAATGATGCAACCCAGGTTTGATTATTCTGATATGCATCTATTTGTTATGAAATTATTTTGATCTAGGTTGCATGTTGAAGCTATGACCATCATACTAACCTTTGGTCAAAATTAAAGTTAAGCTATTAGATTGATTAAAGTTGAGATCATAGAATTTATTCTCTAACCTAGCTTTCTGTCAAGATATCATATTGTCTTAGTACATAAGACAGGTTGAAGAAAGCACTTGTCATATTGAGTGAAGGAGAATTGGAAGAAAAGAAACACACTTATTCTTGAGGACAAGACTCCAGGTTCTAGGTTTGATTAATTAATTTGATAAGATTCAAAGTTGCACATGACAAGTTGATAACTACCCCATTACAAGTAAACACTACAGTTGAGGTAACAATCTTTGAAAAGTATTATACTTGGTAACATATGAGCATATTGATATAAATGCTTAATGTAATCATTTACCAAGATACAACTAACATCTCCTCTAGGAGAAACTTTTTGTGTTGATTCCAGGTTACCATGGAGGAATGTTTGATCACAACACTATAAGAGTGTTGATCTCATTTTGTATTGTATTTCTTACTTTTGATCTTTGTTCTAGGAAGGTCACAAGTGATAGCTTTGAAGGAGCTATTGTGAATATTATTCGTGCTATTGTTTTATTACTATTATCAAAAGAGTATTATTCTTGCTTGTTGTTTTGTTGACCTTGTTCCAGGTCACAGGTGGTAACCTTGAGGAAGCTATAGTGAAGGTTACATAAAACAAACAATTAGATGAGACATGAAAAAGACTATGTACATGACCATATACATTCATGTACCAAAGAAGATGAAGAAGAAGCTATTTTTGAGATCCAGAGTATCTCATATGGAGATTGATTGTAAGGAGCAAAATGATCCAAAGATGAGCGAACATTAGAACAAGAAATCACAGTATACTTGTTTAAAGGATAATGAAGCCACCTTGACAGGAAACATAATTCACTTGAATTCTAACTCAACTTTTCATATTTAGACTTGGTATTCAACACCAAGTATACCATGTAAGAAAGAGATGATGAAGTCCTTGTAGACTCAGAAGAAATCAAGAGTAAGCTTGATCTCAGAAAGGATCAGATGAAGAGACAAATTCCAGGACTGGGAGACAGATGCCATGAGAAGACTAGATCGTAGCTTCAGAAACTTCTAGGAGATATGCAATCTCCTGGGAAGATTCCCTTGTTTCAGTGACATAAAAGGAAGCGAGTAAGAAATACTAGGATATGGATTTTTCCGTGAGACTAGAAGAGAAGTCAGTATTGAATTCCAAGATTGATCTAATAGATCAATAATGTTGCAGATGTACAAATCCTGATGTGTGTCCGGAGGATTCTCCCAACAAGATGGAGAAGACTATGACGAGACACTTACTTTGGTAATTGAAGAAATAGTTCCAGTATTCATGAAGACATCCAGAACAACCATGATTCATATATAGTATGAGATGGAGGGGGAGCAATCCCGATATTTAAAATTGAGTGGCAGTTGGTGCAATACATTAGTTGGGTCATGGAGACATGACTACAATAAAAGATAGAGTTACCTCCATGAAAGAAGAAGAGCCACCTTCAATATCAGTTATTGAGCCACTCTTAGTTTCAGATGAAGTTGTTGTCGTGATGAAGTAAAGGAGTTACTCTCATATTTCAACAGTCACAGTGAGAATGGAGCAACCATTCTCAAATTCAGAGAAACTGCAGGTGCAGAGTCCCACTTCCAAGATGAACAATTGCAGAGAGAGTCCCACAATCATGTGCTAGTTGCACATGATTGTGTAGATTGAGTTGCAGCTGAGCAAGTGTACCAGGTTGGCACAATATGATGTGAAAATTTAGTTTCAAAGTAAAAGACTCATGAATCAAGATCCTAGAGCTTGGTATAGAAAAATTGATAGTTTCCTAACGAGCTTGGGATTTACCAAGAGTAAAGTTGATTCTAACCTTTACTTCAAGGTTATGAATGATGAGCCATTTATATTGTTGTTACTATATGTAGATGATGTATTCTTGACAAGATGAAGAAAAGCTCATCACAGATTGTAGAAGAAGCTCACTAAAGAGTTTGATGAAAGACCCAATGCATGATCTCTTAGGTATTGAAGTTTGGTAGAACCCAGAGAATATCTTCCTTAACCAAGGAAATTATGCAATTGAAATAATCAAGAGGTTTGACATGTTGGAATTTAAATCCACGTACACACCCATGGAAACGAAGTTGAAGCTCCTAGTAGATACCTCGTCAAAATTGGTTGATGCTACTATGTACAGATAGATTATTGGTTCATTGATGTATCTGATAGATTGGATATATGTTTTGCTGTGAAAACCTTTTAGTCGATATCTAGTAGAGCCCAGACATGTTCACCTTGTAGCTGCAAAACATGTGATGAGATACCTTAAGGGTGCATTGGATTTTGGTCTCTGTTATACTAAAGATCATGACTTCAGATTGTATGGATATACTGATTCATATTGAGATGGAAGTGTTTCTGATAGAAAGAGCACTTCGAGATGTTGTTTCAGTCTAGAGTTAGCCATGAATTCATGGCAGAGTAGGAAGCAATCCAATATTTCTCTCAGCACGACAAAAGAGAAATATATTGCAACATGTTCCGCCAGTTGTGAAGCCATATGGCTTTGGATATTGTTGACAGATATATTATATCTGGAGATGGAAGCCACTTTGATCCTATGTGATAACCATAGTTGCATAAAGATGATGTGTTCCATGATGAGTTGAAGTACATAGAGATCCAATATCACTTCATTCATGATATGATGCAGAGAGGAGCTATAAAGCTCCATTATGTTGGACCGAATGAGTAGGTTGCAGATGTGTTGACCAAGCCTCTGTCTCGTGTAAAGTTTGATCACTTTCAAGACAAGCTTGGTATAGTCCGAAAGGACCTCCCTCGAAAGGGGGAGTAGTGTTGATCCCAACCTTGTGCTGATGTTGTTGAGATGACAGCCTCGTGCTGATGTTGTTGAGATGCTTGCCTTGTGTTGGAGATTTTCAGCTTCGTGCTGATGTTGTTGAGATGCCAACCTTGTGTTGAATATTTCCAGCTTCGTGCTGATGTTGTTGATATGCCAGCCTCGTGCTGAAGATTTCCAGCTTTGTGTTGATTTTGTTGAGATTCCAGCCTCATGCTGATGTTGTTGAGATGCCAGCCTCATGATGATGTTGTTGAGATGCCATCCTCATGCTGAAGATTTCCAGATTCGTGCTGATGTTTTTGAGATGCCAGCCTCATGCTGAATATTTCCAGCTTTGTGCTGATGTTGTTGAGATGCCAGCCTCATGCTGAAGATTTCTAGCTTCGCGCTGATGTTGTTGAGATGACAGCCTCATGCTGAAGATTTCTAGCTTCGTGATGATGTTTTTGATATGCCAACCTCGTGCTGAATATTCCCAGCTTCACGCTGATGTTGTTGAGATGCCATCCTCGTGCTGAAGATTTACAACTTTGTTCTAATTTTGATGAGATGCCAGCTTCGTGCTGAAGATTTCCAACTTAGTGTTGATGTTGATGATGCTGCAACCTTCATGTTGTGATGTTGTTATTGATGTTGTATCAACTTTGTGTTGTTATTGATGATGATGATGTATTAGTGTTATACTAATCCATGTTGATGGAGATGATGATGATTCCATTCCAACTACTTGTTGTGGATGATGATATTGATGATGAGAAAAACTTATGATGATTTATAGATATGCCAGTCGGTGTTCCATATACTGTTGATGTTGCTTCCCTCTCTCTCTCTCTCTCCTGATGATGTTGTAGAATACCCATCTTGTTAAGGGGGAGTGTTGAAATATTGTAACTACAAAGAGTATTCTACTTATTATTATTATTATTTGAGTCATTTATTTATAGATCAAATCCCCTTTTGTGGATTGCTCTTGTCAATTATTTTGTATGACCAATTCTCCTTTTGTGGATTGGTCAAAACCTAATTATATCATGTAAATTAAGAAGTCAAACGCTTGGCCTAATTAAAGTGGTTTTAACCACTAAGAAGAGAAATCGGCCCTGCCTAGTGAAGAGACACCTTTCCAGCTCCTTCCATCTAGTATAAATAAAGGAGGCTAGCGCCTCATTAACTCACTCACTCATTCACTCATCAAGTGCACAAGTTTGGTAGCTGCAGTTGGAAGAAGAAGGAAGAGAGAGGCACATTTCTCAGTGTTGGATATTCTCTAGTGTTTTGGTTTATTGTCTTGGCATTTTATTGGCTATCTATATTAAGGAAGTTTTGTTGGGTTTTCTCCCCCATGAGGGTTTCCCAGGATAAATTTTGTGTATCTTAACACTCATTAGCAGCTTGGTTCCAACAATCCTAAACAACTATGTCCAAAATACCTCATGAACCTTATGACTTTTCCTGACTCAATGTTCAATGGGAGATTGTGGTACTTCACAACATTCTTAAAGAACAAATTTGTAACTTCTTCTCCTACATAAGGAACCTTTGTTGGAATGAAGATTGCATACTTAGCAAATCATTCAACAACTATTATAAAACTACCATAATCACATTATACCCTTTTGAAACTAAAAGTTGAGTGATGAAGTCCATGCATACATTTACACGAGGTATTTCTGGCACTAAAAAAGGTTGGAGTGGAGTAGCCTACATTTTGATGTATGTCTTATCTTGTTTCTACACAAGACAAGTCCGAATTTATTCTTCCACATCTCACCTCATACATTCCAAATAGTAACCTCATTCGAGCAATCCCATTGTCCTTTGTTATCCTAGGTGGCCTACCCAAAGAGAATCATCTCACTCCCTCAAGAGTTCCTTCCAAAAGTTAGATGACTTAGGCACATAGATGTGATTGCCAAAATTTCCCTCAAGAGTTCCTTCCAAAAGTTAGATGACTTAGGAACATAGATGTGATTGCCAAAATTTCCCTCAAGAGTTCCTTCCAAAAGTTAGATGACTTAGGCACAAAGATGTGATTGCCAAAGTACAAAAATCCACTATCGATCCAAAAATTTCTTGTTTTTCCCTCCTTCATGTGTTTCATGATGCTCAGATATGTGGGATCCTTGTGCAATCCCTCTTTGATCTTTTCTTGTAAGTGTATGAAACCTACGGATGACTACCAATAAGTATCGATAACTCATCCTCCTCTAAAGCTGCAAGTTGTGCCTTCCTACTCAAGGCATCCATTGTTGCATTTAACTTGCTTGGTCAGTACTCAATGATCATGTTAAAATCTACCAAGAGGTCTTGCCACCATGCCTTCTTAGGTGACAACTTCAATTTGGTGGAAAAATAACTTGTTGTTGTTGAAATATTGTAACTTCGAAGAATATTCTAATTAATTTTGAGTAATTATCTTATAGATAAAATCCCCTTTTGCGGATTGATCATGTCAAGTCTTGTATAAGATCAAATCCCCTTTTGTGGATTGGTCAAATTATATTTGTATGGTGGTATTTGTAAAGTCGTCCCCTAGTATTTATAAAGTGGTTTTAACCACTTCTGGGAGAAGTCGATCCCACTAAGTGAAGAGACATAACCCCAATGCCTCCTCAACTAGTATTTATATGTGATGATGGTGCCTCACTTGTACACACTCACACTCACTCATATAGTGCACATATCTTGAACAATGTTGCAGTTGCAGGAGGAAGGAGAAGAGAGGCGCATGATCAATCTTGGTTTATCTTTGGTGTTTTGGTATTAGTCTTGGAATTGTATTGGCAATCTATTATTGAGGAATTTTTTGCTGGGTTTTCTCCCCCATGAGGGTTTCCCCGTGATAAAATGTTGCGTACCTTTTGATTGTGTTTCTTTCAATGATCCTCTTTATGTTGTTGTTTTGGAAATGCATTGAATGCTCATATGATTTGGAAATAACCTAATAACAACAGTAAAAAACTTAGCATGGTATCAAAGATTGACTGAATAGAGCATCTTTCACGAGGAATATAGATGTCAATGTTGCCATACAAGAAAATTACGGCTTTTTATTGAAGAGGATTTTTTGACCAAAAAATATCTTGGGAAGTGCGCCCTACCCTAGCACATCTTTTGGCATCTTGATCAAACTGTTTCAGTGGCTAGATTCTCAAGAAAGTCAAACCCTAGTTTTGACTGGTACCAGAAAACCAAAAAACCAGAAAACCAGGAAACCAGAACCAGTACCAAAAGTACCAATCCAGAATTGTGTAGGTCAACTTTCAAGGGGTAAAACTTGGAATTTTCTGAAACTGTCAGCTCTAGCAAACTTGTCTTAGTCTAACGCATCTCCTGGTAAGCTTAGTTTCAATTTTTGAGCACTTTCATTTTTTGGTCATTTTCCTAGCTCTAGGTCAAGATGTCTGCAAGCACCAAGATCGTTGACAAGTTAGAAGGTGTGGAAATTTTTCATTTCTGGAAGTATAGAATTGGACTCATTCTTGAAGAGAATGACCTTGCAAAATTCATTAAAGAAAATGTCCTGGAACCCGAAGAAGATTAAGCCAAAGAGAAGTACACGAAGGATATGATTAGGGATAAAAGAATAATTGTAGATTCCATTAAATACCACTTGATCCCTTAAGTGTATTCTAATAATACTCCAAAATATATGTTTGATGCCCTAACCAGAATGTATGAAGGAAAGAACATCAACCAGAAGATGAACTTGAGAACCCAACTCAAGAATACAAAGATGCAAAAAGGAGAAACAATTCAAGACTATTTCTCTAGGGTTTCTCAATTCAAGGAATAGTTAGAAGCAATTGGAGACAAATTAGATTAATATGAACTCGTGATGACAAATCTTAATGGTCTCACAAGACCTTGGGATGCCTTCATCCAAACTATTTGTGCAAGAAAAGAGAAACTCCAATTTGACAGTTTATGGGAAGAATGTGTTCAAGAAGAAGCAAGAATGATCAATCGTGAAGCTGTCCTATTAAGAGATGAAGATCAAGCCCTAGATTCTCATGCTAAGGGTGGAAGGAAAAAGTATCATTTTCAAAAGGACATCCACTTTCATAAATAATCTCACCCTCCAAAGAGATTCCAGAAATATCATAAGGGTCAAAGAAATGGAAAATATTTCTCCTCTTATCAATGTTATCATTGTGATAAGATGGGACACATTGCTAAAAATTGTCCTGCCAGAAGGGAAGAATTCAAGAGGATAAATAAAAAAAGACACCATGCTCATGCAACTGAAGATGATGAGCCACCCAAGAAGTTAACTAAAGAAGATATTGAAGAATATGTTTTGTTTTTTGCTCTGTTAGGATCCATGACACCTGGAGAGGATACCTGGCTCATAGATAGTGGTGCCTCTAAGAACATGACAGGTCAGGAAGACATTCTCTCTAGCCTTATAGAAAAGGACTTCCCCCATAAATTTTCACTTGGAGATGATTATCAATACCCTATCAAAGGAATGGGAGAATCCACCTACAAACTTGATTCAATAAATCCAATGAGAATGAAGGATGTACTCTATGTACCAGGTTTGAAAAAGAAATTNAAGGACTTCCCCCATAAATTTTCACTTGGAGATGATTATCAATACCCTATCAAAGGAATGGGAGAATCCACCTACAAACTTGATTCAATAAATCCAATGAGAATGAAGGATGTACTCTATGTACCAGGTTTGAAAAAGAAATTGCTTTCTATTTTAGCCCTAGATAAGAAAGGACTGAGGGTTGCATTCATAGATGGTGAAGTTCTTATGTGGTCTAAAGGAAAAAATATAGAATATGCAGTTGTTATTGAAACATAAGAAGGTGGTTTGTACAAGTTAAAAGGTCACTCAGATGTAGCCTTGACTCACTCTACTGAAATTCCTTGGGAACTTTGGCATAGAAGACTAGCTCACATCAACTACAAAGCATTACCATATGTAAGCAAGGTAGTTACAGGTTTACCAGAATTAAAGGTTGATCATGAAGGTGTATGCACAGGATGTGCACAAGGGAAGAACATAAATAATCCTTTTTCAAAGAGTGAAAACAAAGCAGAAGGGATCTTGGAACTTGTCCACTCAGATGTATGCGGTCCAATGCCATCAACCTATATAAGTGGATATGTATACTATGTATCTTTTATTGATGATTACTCTCATAAGACTTGGGTTTATTTCTTGAAGTCAAGATACAAAGTACTTGGAAATTTAAAGGAATTCAAAGCCTTGGTAGAAAACCTCTCCGAGAGGAAAATCAAGATACTCAGGTCATACAATGGAGGAGAATACACTTCAAATGAATTTGGAAGCTTTTGCAGATATTTCGGGATTAAGAGGGATCTCACCACTCCCTATAATCTTCAACAAAATGGTGTAGCAGAAAGAAAGAATAGAACGATTATGGAAGTAGTAAATACTATGATTCACGATCAATATATTCCAATGCACTTATGGGCTAAAGAAACAAGAACAACCATATATGTCCAAAACAAATTATCCCATAGTGAAGTTGGATTCAAAACTCCCGAAGAAATGTTCACCGGAAAAAAGCCAGAAGTAAGCCATCTAAAAATATTTGGTTGTCCAATATTTGTATACATTCCAAAAGAAAAGAGAACGAAGTTGGATCCTTCATGAAAGAAGGGAATATTTGTTGGATAATATGAGGTCCCTAAGGCCTTCATAATTTACATACCAGGTTACCATCATATTGATATCAACAGAGATGTAACCTTTGATGAAGATGCAAAACTCAAAAGATCAAGGAAATTCCATCTTGAAGAAGTATATGAAGAAGAACCTGTAGCTCCCAGAGTTTCAAAACCCATAAAGGAATTTACAATTACCCATGATGATGAGATTCTAGAAGATCATGCTATGATAGAATCTCAAGAACCTCCACGTATGATGATATATCATAAGAGAAAGCCAACTTGGGAAAGAGAACTTATTCAAGATGCATAGAAGTACGGTGCCCCAGAAGGAACCATGAGACAAAGCAAGAAGCCTAAGCCATTCTCTAGCTATATGGCCTTGATGTGTGATCTTGTAGAAAAGGAACCTACTTGCTTTGAAGAAGTTGTTCAGAAGAAAGAATGGATGGATGCCACGACAGAAGAATACCAATCCATTATGAAGAATGATGTATGGGAAGTAGTTCCCAGACCAAATAATAAAGATGTGGTATCTTCCAAGTGGATATACACAATAAAACATGCAACAGATGAAAGTATTGGAAAGCATAGGCAGGATTTGTGGCTGGTGGATCTTCTCAAAAGGAAGGTATTGACTATGAAGAAACATTTTCCCCTATAGCCAGATACACTTCTATCAGGACCATCATAGCTCTTGCAGCCAAAATGAAGTGGAAGTTACACCAGATGGATGTGAAAACAACCTTATTAAATGGTGTTATTGAATAAGAAGTGTATATAGAAAAACCATAAGGGTTTGAAGTTGAAGATAGAAAGACTCATGTCTACATGTTGAAGAAAGATCTGTACAAGTTGAAGCAAGCTCCTAGAGCTTGGTAAGGTAGAATTGATAGTTTCCTGACAATATTGGGCTTTACCAAGAGTAAAGCTAACCCTAACCTTTACTTCAAGGTTATGAATGATGAGCCAATTATATTACTACTATATGTGGATGAATTATTCTTGACAGGAGAAGAAAATATCATCACAGATTGTAAGAAGAATCTTACCGTTGAATTTGAGATGAAAGACCTAGGTCAGATACATTATTTCTTAGGTCTTGAAGTTTGGCAGAGCCCAAAGAGATCTTCCTTAACCAAGGGAAGTATGAAGTTGAAATATTGAAGAGATTTGACATGCTGGAATGTAAATCTATGACCACACTCATGGAAACGAATTTGAAGCTCCTGGTTGATACTTCTTCAGAGTTGGTTGAAGTTACTCTATATAGATATATTATTGGATCATTGATGTATTTGACGAATACCAGGCCAGATATATGCTTTGCTGTGAACACCTTGAGTTAGTATATGGTGGAGCCCAGACGTGTTCACCTTGTAGCTGCAAAGCATGTGATGAAATACCTTAAGGGTATGTTGGATTATGGTCTTTGTTATACTAGAGATCATGAATTTAGACTGTGTGGTTATACTGATTCAGATTGGGATGGAAGTGTTTCATACAAAAAGAGCACTTCAAGATGTTGTTTCAATTTGGGGTCAACCACGACTTCATGGCAAAGCAGGAAGCAATCCAGTATTACTCTCAACACAATAGAAGCAGAGTATATTGTAGCATGTTCCTCCATTTGTGAAGCCATATTTCTTTGGAAGTTGTTGACAAGTCTATTCAATCTGGATAACCACCATGATTCTATGTGATAACCAGAGTCATATAAAAATGACGGAAAACCCAGTGTTCCATGATAAGTCAAAACACATAGAGATCCGGTACCACTACATTCGTGATATGGTGCAAAGGGGAGTTGTAAAGCTCCAATATGTTGACATATATGAGCAGGTTATAGATGTGTTGACCAAGCCTCTATCTCATGTGAAGTTCGAGTACTTCCGAGACAAGCTTGGTGTAGTCCGAAAGGACCTCCCTCGAAAGTGGGAGTGATGTTGATGATACTATGGTATCCTGGCCAACAACGGGTAGCTCTGTTAGGATTTTATATCCTAGGGGATTTATCATCCCTGGGAAGATCCTGAAGGTCTAGTAAGGATGGTCTGTCAGAGTACCTATGCATGTATATGCCAACTATGATTAGTAGTGGTAGCTCCGTCAGGATTTTATATCCTAGGGAATATTATGATTCCTGGGAAGATCTCGAAGGTCTGGTAAGGAAAGTCTGTAATATCCCAAGGCCAAGACCTGGTTGTAATTATGAATGTAATGATATTTATAGGCTGGTGAGACAAGTAATTATAAGATGGTAGACTTATGTGTTATTAGGACAAAGAGCCTAAATGCTAAGGCCAATGGGCCTGATTTTATATATGTAATTATGTAAATTATTAATATAAATACATCGCTGCATTTAGACCGACCAAGAAGAATGAGTTATGGGGGACTAACCTCCACTGGGTTGGGCAAGGGAGGAGGCTAAGATATTGAGGAAAAAGGTCTAATCTTAGTTAAGAGCCTAATAAAACAATATATTATTATTCTAAAAAATGTAAAGAGGATATTAATTTATCCTAAGTTCCTTTAGGGAGATGAACAAGTTCCAAGTGGGGAGGAACGTGCTCTTGGAGAGCCAAGTGTCATCCAAAACACATGAGGATTTAGGGGGGGCGTTCTCACCATTCGAACCAAGATGGCCATCCGTTACCCCTATCGACCGATGCACCCAAGAAGCACACAGTAACCATGGAACACCCTTGTGGAATTCCTTAAACACCCATAACCTCTGTGTAATAAGCCAAATTGTTACCCTCGCTGCACTTGTACCCTGGGGGTTTCCTGTGTTTTTTCTTGTCAGTACCATTCCCCACACCTAGTTTTTTCTGCTTCCATCACGATGCCCATGTGTTGAGGAGCAAGAGTGAAGAAGCGGGTTGTCAATCCCGTGGATAGGAGAAGCAGGTTGTCAAGCCTGTGAGAAACTCTCTCCAGGTGAGAGAGTGTGATGAGGAAGTGAGTTCTCCCGGAGGGAGTCTAGTAGCAGCTACAGATCTCTGAGAATTTCTGATTCAACCTGTTGCTGAAGCCCCAAAAAGGGAGGTGTAGCAGCCTATGGACTGTGTGACAGTGAAGGTGTACACTCCTGGGGTGGGATGGGCACGTGGGGAATGAGAGTCCGTGAGATGTGGGTGTAAGTGGATCCTTGGAGGAAATCCTTCATGCTTATACCGTGAAAATTCCTGTTGTCCCTGCCTAGCCTAGGAATCCCTTGCTTGGTGGTGCTTAGTCCCATCTCTGGGGTGACCCACTACTGAGAGTGATTAGCAGTGTGGTCTAAGGCTGGGAGGTTCGTGGAAGGTCTGCACGTAGTTGGTGTACTTAAATTAAAAGATAAGTACCAATCCTATGTTCATTTGCATGGCTCGACCTGGGTGGCTAGGGATGTTACATATTAGTATCAGAGCCAAGGTTTCGACACTGAGCCTAGATGGGCCATGGTAGTGGTTAATGAGACAAAGGTTTTAGAGTGAATTGTTGTCGAAAGGGACAAAATTTGAAGTTCAGAGCATTCCTGAGTGTCAAGAAGGCATCGTGTGAACACTTAGACTATATTCAAAAGCTCAGGAGGTATAACGACTTATGGAAGGGAAACAAAGAAAGAAGCCACAACAACCATTGAGTTGGGCCACGAGGTTTGATATTGGGTCGTAGGATCTATCTGGGAGAAGGAAAACCCTTCACAACTGTCATATCTGGAAAAAAGTGCATGAGAGTTAACCTCCAAGTCCTTTGGACTTCGACGGAGTTTATGTGTTATAGAGAAAAAGGGCCCGAATCCCAAAGTTTCGAAGTCCCGAAGAGGATATACACTGTAGATTCAAGGAGAAGTGCTTGACTGTTGGTTTTGGCCGAAGACAGATCAAAACCGTTAGATCAAGCCAAAAGAAGAAGGTAAGGCGCAGTTGTGAAAAATGGATCTCAACCGACAGACCTGCGCACGAATGATTGTGAGCCATAGATCTCATAGTAGTTCGAGAGTTCGACGTTTGGGAAAAACAAAGTATGTTAAGGAGAAAACTCCCAAAGTCTGGAGTTAATCCAGACCCTTCATCAAAAGAGACATGTGTCAACAGATTGGCTAGTTCGGGAATTCGACGTTCGGGAGTAATAAGGTGTGATAGAGTGAAAACTCTCGAAGTCCCGAAGTCCGGAGTTGATCCAGACCGTTTGTCAAAAGAAACACATGTCGGAAGATTGACTAGTTCGGGAATTCATCGTTCGGGAGTAATAAGGTGTGATAGAGTGAAAACTCCCAAATTTCTGAACTCCGGAGTTAATCTAGACTATTCATCAAAAGGGACACGTGTCAACAGATGAAATTGTTCGGGAGTTCAATGTTCGAGATAGCTGGAGTGTGCTAGTGTGAAAAGTCTCAAAGCCTGAAGCCCTAAAGCCGAAGAACATAAGTGGTATGGCATGATGACGTTTCCAATGGTGATGTGGAACCTTTCTAGACATGCCACGTACCACCTCCTTAATTGTTGACAGTTGTACCATGTGAACCCCGAAAGGTAAAGTAGTTCAGAAGTTCAGAGTTTGAGAGATTTGAGGAATGAAAGTGTAAAATATTTCGAAGCCCGAATTCCTGAAGTGACGTGGTCTGCTGACATCACCAGGGATGACATGGACACATGGGATGTGTGCCATGTGTCAGTGAGTTAAGAACCTTTGGAAGAATGAAATGCGAGTTAGAACATGACACGTGTCACCCGTTTGATTGGACCACGTGTCCGCTTCTAGTATTCCACCACGTGGCACTCCTCTCGAGCATGGGTAGTGGGGCCCCTGATGATACATAAAGTAGTTAAAAACCTTGGTGAAGAATTTAACCAGACCAGGCCCATGATAAATTGACCCCAGTAGACGCGTGGCACCATATCATGAAGTCTGTAGACTTGGTACTTCAGAGAAAAGGTGTTATGGTAATCTTTGAGTAGAGAAACTTTGGAAGAATGAAATGCCAGTTAGAACATGACACGTGTCACACTTTTGATTAGGCCACGTGTCCGCTTCTAGTATTCCACCACGTGGCACTCCTCTCGAGCATGGGTAGTGGGGCCCCTGATGATACATAAAGTAGTTAAAACCTTGGCGAAGAATTTAACCAGACTGGGCCCACGATAACTTGACCCCAGTAGATGCGTGGCGCCATATCATGAAGTCTGTAGACTTGGTACTTCGGAGAAAAGGTGTTATAGTAATCTTTGAGTAGAGAAATCCCCAAAGTCCCGTAGCACCGAAGTGATGTGATGTGAAGATGTCACCAGGGGTGACATGGAAGCATTCAGAGATTCGCGGTTCGAGAGTTTTGGGCTGTGAAGATGTGAAATCCTCTGAAGTCCCGAAACCCTGAAGCTCTGAAGTCCCGGAGCCCTAAAGACCCGAAGCCTGGAGGGGCAGAGTTAATCTCGACCGTTGATCAGGAAATGACACTTGGAAACAGATGCAACAGTCTGAAGACTTGGCACTCCAGAAGGATTGAGAGTATGGACAGTTCGAAACTCCCGAAGCCCGGATTTCCATAGTAATTATCAGTCGTAGGATGCTGGGAAGCCATGGACTTTTGATCCACCCCACTTCGCGAGTTCACCAATTCATCACTTCGAGAGATTTGTTGTGATTTGCTTTGGAAACTACCGAAGCCCAGAGTCCCAAAACTCCTATCCACTGTAGATCTTAATAGAGAATGTGGACCGTATATCCACTACCCTCCATGAATTCACCAGTTCAAGGTTCTGTAATGTTTGTGATGTTTGGAAAGGGAAACCTTTGAAGCTCCAGAGCCCCGAAGTTTCAAGTCTCCGAATAAGCGCCCAACTATTAGCACTTGGTCACAACCGTGGTTACATGCGAATTAAGGGATGAAGAAAATGGGGCTAGGGCCTGAAAGTAAATTTTAGAACAGAACAGGGCTCAGAGATAGAGCCATGGGGATTCTTGATCTACCAAAGACCCACATAAAAAATGGAGTTTGATATTCTTTTGTTGAATCAGATTGTTTAAGTTATTCCAGAGAATTATTAAGTCTAATAGCCAAACAAAAATTTGGTTGACTGCACATTTTGCATATTTAGCAATTGTCAGAACCGAACAAGATTGTTACATAACGCAAAGAAATGGAGGAGGCACATGACGCTTACAGTCTGGAGGATGAAGTTAGAGGAATGGATGTCCATTTGGGAGTTGAAGGAGCGAACTCCAATGGGCATGGAGAAGAAATAGATAAAGACGTGAGCATGATGAAAATCATTAAAAAATATGCCCAAATTCACTAGGCAGATAACGAAAGTCTTAAGAGAGCCAAGGAGAAACAACCAGACTTCAATATGAAGTTAATGCAGAGCCTGGAAATAATTCAAAAGAAGTTGGATAAGGAAAGTGAATCCAACAAATTAGGGAGCCATAGGTTCCTTGATGAGGAAAGAAGAACAAGGAGTGGTAGCAGACATCACCAACACTCCCAAAATCATTCCCATAGGAGAGCACACAATAGCTCAAGTCCATCCTCTGTTAGGAAATATAGGATGTCTGGGGTGGATGAGTTGAAAGGAGAAATTAATAAGATCAAACCTCCTACTTTTGATGGAGAGCACCAAAAGGATGAAGATGCTGAGACATGGCTGCTAGGCATGAGAAAGTACTTCCATTTGCAAAACTATTCTTTTCATGTAGATGGAATAATTTCAATCTATCAGCTTAAAGGAAAGGCATCCATATGGTGGGATCAGTTGGTGCAAGTACAATGCCTCATGGAGAAAAATGTGACTTGGAAGGAATTCAAGAAACATTTTGAAAATAAGTACTTAACCAAGATATATCATGACAAGAAGATGAAAGAGTTCCTTGAACTTAAATTGGGCAGCATGACTATAAATGAATATGAAAGGAGATTTCTAGAGATGTTGGAGTATGCCCCTTTCATTAAGGAGGAGACAGTTAAGATTCAGAGGTATCTGAGTGGGCTGCCATCTTTTATCAGTGAAAAAATCCAATATGATGATCCCAAGACTTTGGAAGAAACTACAAGGAGAGAAAAATGCTTATATGATCAGCATAAGGGAAAACCTACTTTCCAAAGATCTTGGGAAGACAAGAGGAAGTTTAAGAAGGAGCAAAGGCAGAAGGGAAAAAAACCACCATTTTTCAGAAATAGTCCTCAAGGACAACCAATTTTGAGGGATCCTAGGATAGTTGAAGTAGATGGGCAAAGGCCAAGGAAGACACCTATGCAATGTTGGGGTTTTAATGGAGATCATAACTATAGATATTTCCCTCACAGAAAGGACAGGGTGAGAGATGTTCACCATGTTGAGAAAGCAGAAATAGTGGAGGACATGGGCAGAAGAGTACCTAGGATCTATGCAGCCCTGGACAACAAGCAAGATGAGTTTCAATCACACATGATTGAAGTTGAAGGTATGATCAATAACCATGCCTTTACTATTTTAATTGATTCGGGGGCTAGTAATAGCTATATATATCCTAAGGTTGTGGAAAGATTGCTTTTACCAAGAAGCAAGCATGGGAAATCTTGGTTGATGCAGCTAGCTACATGAGCCAAGAGAAAGGTTGTTGAGTTGTTTAAATTATGTCCAGTGGGCATGAATGGACTAAGTACCAAGGCAGATTTGAACATCTTTCCTTTGAGATCATATGATTGCCTAATTGGTATGGATTGGTTGGACCAACACCATGCCATATTAGACTATCATAACAAGGCATTCACTTGCTTGAATGAAGAAGGAAATCAGAGAGCAGTCCAAGGAATTCTCAGGGTAGTTACTGTCTGAGAAATCTCAACAATGCAGTTGAAGAAGTGTTACAAGAAGGGCTGTCAAATATTTGCAACCCATATGGAGGAAGCATCTAAGGATAAGGTGCTAAATCTGGAGGATCATGTAGTCCTGGAATATTTTGAAGATGTGTTCAAGGAGGTACTAGGACTACCCCCAAAGAGAGATATTGATTTCTCTATAAATTTAATGCCTGGAGCAACTCCAATATCAAAGACTCCTTACAGAATGAGTACACCATAACTGAAGAAACTGCAAATGTATCTTGAAGAAATTTTAAAGAAGGGGTACATACGCCCAAGTGTGTCACCTTGGGGTGCCCCAATCTTGTTCGTGAAGAAGAAAGATGGGACATTGAGATTGTGCATCGATTTCAGACAGTTGAACAAAGTGACTATAAAAAACAAGTATCCTCTACCAAGGATTGATGATCTCTTCGATCAGTTGAATAATGCAAGGATATTTTCAAAGATAGATCTCAGGTCAGGATACCATCAGGTAAGGATTAAAGAGGAAGACATCAACAAGAACACCTTCAGGACAAGGTATGGTCATTATGAGTTCACAATGGTGCTATTTGGGTTATCAAAAGCACCAATTGTTTCCATGTGCTTAATGAATGGTGTTTTCCGAGAATATTTAGATAAGTTTTTCATTGTCTTTTTGGATGACATCCTTTTATATTCCAAGTCATAAGAAGAACATGAACATCATTTGAGGATGGTGTTGCAAGTGCTAAGAGAGCATCAAATTTATTCCAAATTGAGCAAGTGCTCATTTTATCAAAACATAATTCACTATTTGGGGCATATCATATATAAAGAAGGGATATTAGTGGACCCTGAAAAAATTGATGCCATAAAAGGGTGGACATCACCTAAGAATGTGATAGAAGTCAGATCCTTCATGGGTCTAGTTGGCTACTACAGAAGGTTCATTGCAGGTTTTTTGAGAATAGCTCATCCCATCACTTCCTTGCAAAGGAAGGGGAAGACGTTTCAATGGACAACAGAATGTGAAATGAACTTCCAACAATTGAAGCAGTTGTTAACCAGTGCTCCAATTCTGAAGATTACATATCTGAATGAAGAGTTCGTGGTTTGCACAGATGCATGCAAAGAAGTACTAGATGGAGTCCTAAGCCATAATGGGTTTGTGATATGTTTTGAATCCAGGAAATTGAAAGCGCATGAAAGTCTCTATGCCACTCATGATTTGGAGTTGGCAGCCATAGTGCATACTTTAAAGAAATGGAGACACTACCTCATGGGAAAGAGGTTTGAACTGAGAACATACCATAATGGTCTGAAATATTTGTTTGACCAACCTACTTTGAATGCTAGGCAGAGTAGATGGTTGGAATTCCTCTGTGAATATGAATTTGATATCAAGCACATCAAAGGAAAGGAGAACAAAGTGGTTGATGCACTCAGCAGGAGAGTGCATGAACTGAATGCTACAACCATTAGCATGTATCAGATGGATCTTAAGGACAAAATTTTGGAGGTTGCAAAAGCAGATACACAATACATGGAAATGGTAAAAAAGTTACAACAAGGTAAGATGCTACATAAAATAGAAGATTATAGATTGGAAATTGATGGAATACTTCTGTACAGGAACATAATTTATGTACCTAGTTCTCACGAATTGAGGAGTATGATCTTGAAAGAGATGCATAATGTGCCTTATGCTGGGCACCCCAGGTATCAAAAAATAGTGGCAGCAGTCAAGAGCCATTACTACTGGCTAGGCATGAAGAAATAAATTGAAGAATTCATCGCTAGATGTATGGAGTGTCAAAGGGTCAAATATGAGCATAGACACCCATCTGGGTTGCTACAACCATTACCCATTCCTGAGTGGAAGTGGGAAGTGGTGACAATGGATTTCATCACATGATTACCCAGTGTTATCACATGAAATTTCCTTGGGTCTTTTATCCCTTAGGTTTAATTTTTTATCCTTTAGACTTTAGGTTTGCTTTATTTTTCTTTGTGTGATTTTCTTAGGTTAATTTGAAAAAATAAAGACTTGTGTTTTTGGCTCATTTTTGGCCCACACATAGATTTTAAGTCTAGGTTCATTCTTGGTTTATGGCTTCGACTCACCTCTTGATTTGACATCAAGAATAACCCACCCCATGATCCAAATTAATTGACACATCACTCCATCCACTCATACTATTTATCCTTTCCACGTTGTCCCTATGTCCGTTAAAGGGGGTCAAATCAAATTTTGAAAAAGGCGTTGCCAACTCACTAGGAGTTTATGTAGCGCACCTGTGTCCTATGCTCCTTGTCATATTTCATCATAATCAATTGAGGTCATGATTTTCCTTGTTTTCAACGCCCTTGTTGTTAAAATAGAATATTAATATCTGGTCATTTTTGAATCTTGCTAACGGTTTAAGCATTTGAATTTTCTCTCAAGATCGGCACTGCTGAAATCACTAGTTCAGACCGACTGCATATTACGCTACAAGATAAATTGTCAAAGCTAAATTGGAGGCTAAGGTGGACGTAGCAGTTTCCTAACTTGTTGCAGATCCTCCATTATCAGTCACAATCTCCAGGTATTCCATGAGTCCTCTCAATTGAATGGAAAAGTCTTGAGACACCCCTACCTCAGCTTTTGGTAGTGCCCGACACTGCAGACTACTTCCTCTCTCATCCATTTGCATCTGTATATTTTCTCCCATAGACTTCATAGCCATTTTCCACCTAAATTTGACCTCTTCTAGAGGTCAAGCCATTTTTCTTCTGAAGCTTGATTACATGTTCATTCACTTGGCCCTTGTGTGCACACTGCGCTACAGAAATTCACTGCTAAAATTGCGCTACAGAAATTCGCTGCTAAAACTGTGCTACAAATCCCCTATCTCAGTGTTGTGTTTTACTTGGATTGGTTAATGCTATCTTTTGTATTCAAAGATCCCTGCATTAGCCTATTATATTCACTATATCATCATTCATTCATCTTAACATCTGCTGGAAATAAGGGGAATTGTAGTCTCTACCTTTCCAAAACTTTGATGACCATGGTGTGGTGACGTAACACTGAGGAGTGTATCCCTGCCTTCCTTAACTCATAGTTTCTTTCTCTCAGTTTTAAAGAAAAATCCATCAAAACAGTCTATTGTTAATTCAAGGTGAGTTAGAGAAAATCCCGAGAGAGAACAACCATTAGACACTATCATTTCTCATTGATCTATGCCTCTGTTTGTTTCCTTTACCCCTCACTGCACCACAACCTTTGATCCCCGACTTATATCCATGGAGACACCTCAAAGGAAGAAGTATCATAAGGGAGGGAGTGTGGTCATGATTGAACCCTCTGAAATGCACCTGTTTGATGCTGAGCCAATGGTTAGGAAGGTTTTACAAAGGGTTGGGTGTCTCTCTTTTTTCCAAAACATGCAAAGGGGACACCTTGAAGTAGCAAGGCAGTTTGCATTACATTTTGATGACATTAAGACTAAGGTTGGAAACCTTGAGTTTGAGGTATCTGAAGCCTCTATTGCAACAACCACTGGGATTCATAATACTGGTTAGAGGTGGTTTAAATCCATTATCCTAAATGTTTCCTTCTTTAAGGACTTCCTCAAACCAGACTATCAGACAAACAATTTGTCCAAGGGAGTGCCTAGAAGCCACCTAGTTGAAGGTTTTGATAAAATGTTGAATATCATTCAGAGATACTTTACATGTGAGGGAAGGTTTAACATGTTATACCAGTACCATATAAGGCTCTTGCAACATTTTACTGGTAAATATGAAATGAATATCCCTTTATACCTTTTGAGGAGGATGGGAAATATGTCTGATAGAGTCCAAGCCAAGTCCAAGGCTGTGGACACTAGTGTCTTTCACTCTGGGTTGATCAGAGTTGAAGAAGAGGAAAATTCCTTGGGAACAATTCATTGTATCTTCCCACATGTAGTTGGATAGCCCCTACCCCTCAGTCTAAGATGTAGATCCCTTTTCCATCTAGTAGTGTTTCCCCAGCAGGAACAAGCAGGAAAAGAAAAGACAAACCCACTACTCAAAGAAAAGAAGTCAGCAAGGAAATTGAATAAGAAGAGAGGGAGGTTCATCACTCTCCACAGAGAGATTTTTCACCTCCTCCTGCACCTGAATTGGAAGAAGTCCCTTCATCCACCAAAGCCACAACCAAGAGGGGAAGGAAGTTGCATTTCTCTTCACCTACTCCAGTAGCTTAGATCAAAATAAGGAAGCCTTTTACTAGATCATCATCCCTCAAGGAGGTTGTTGAAGAAAAAGTCCTACCCAAGGTTTCAGTTCCAAGGAAAGAGAAAGATAAGGGTAAAGGAATTGAGAAGCCTATTGGGCTTATAGACAGATCCCCTGTGCAACATAAAGATAAAGGTAAAGCCATTGAGAAACCTGTTGAGTTTATCAACATCAACACTCCACCTAGTAATCACACTTTCAAAAGATTGATTAGAAAGCTCAGGGAGGCTAGGAATGAGGTTGCTCGTTTGAAAGAAAAAATTTTGATTGAGAGAATTAAGATGAAGGAGCTCATGGATATGTACAATAACACCCTTGATCTGAAAAAATTTTCATAAGCAACTTAAGAACCTCTATAGGAAAAACAGAGGCTTTCAGTCTCAAAATAGAAAGCTTAAGGAAGAATTGCAACATTTCAAGGATGAATTGGCCCAAAGAAACTTAAATGTTCTGGTACAAGTTGCAATTGAAAGAGATGAACCAGTAGTGAAGAAGAGTACACCTGCAGTCAAGAAGAGTATCCCTACAAAGGAAAATCATGCTTCCATGATAGAGGGAAACTCTCCTGCAACAAGGAGGAATGTTAGGTTGATGAAGTAGTTGGGGGATATAAGATCCATTTTTGTGGGTGGTCTCTTTTTGCAAGAGTAAAGTGATCAAGGAAGTATAATTTTTCCACCTATATAGGCATCTACAGGCTCCTAGTCCATC
>ML792824.1:256487-293819 GCA_009831015.1 Picea engelmannii
ACCTATGTTACATTGGTTGAGTTAGAAATTATGCAAGTGACCCTTTAGGCCTTGGCAAGGTCCCCACTAGGAACCACAATGGGCCCTTGATAATTGATACTACACTTGAACCCAATGGGGCATTAGTCCATGCACTAAATGGTCATCTTCATCTTAATTGTGGCCAATGTCGTGTTCATATCCTTGGGCCAAACATCCCCTCTATACATGAGGCAACATGGCATGTACTTTTCATGGTGGGATGACATTTCACCATCATGGACAATGGCTTGAAGGCATTGTTTGTGATCTCAATCATTGACAATTTCTCTAAGCAGAAATCATAGGAGCATAGGAATAAAACATGAAATGGATATGGTAATACAAATCCAAATTGGCCCGCAAATCCATCACATCAATGTTTAGATCAGGATTTCCAAAACATAGAAAGAAATCAAGGAAGATATGACCTACATTATTATAAGACACCTATCAAAGTCCAAAAAACAAAATCCACCAATCTTCTCAAGTACCATGAATGGTCCTTCAAACCATTGCAACTAAGTAGTAGACATGCCACTTGGTGGCCTGAATTGCTCTCTGCCCAACTTAAGTAAGATTAAGTCACCAACTTGAAATTTTGCCTCAGTCCTATCATGATATGCCCAATGCTTCATCGTTTCTATTGCATTCATCAACTGAACATAAACCATCTCCGATCTAACTTGTCATCCATTCATGAACACCAAGAATGATGGGTTGCACCCATAGTATCCTTGCAAAACTATGTGGGGTGTCAATGATTGTTGCCCATTTGCCAACTCAAACTCGCTATAGCTCGTTCCAAAACTCTCTTGCATGTTGTAGCCTCACTGGGTTGCACTAAATTTTTTTGATCAGTTCAATTGGTATGCATGAACAAAATGCCTTAGGTAATCCTCCAAAATGCCATAGATACATTCTATCTTCTCATCATTATGTAGATGATAACTTGAAATCATTGTTGAAATATTTTAACTGCAAAGAGTATTCTACTTATTATTATTATTATTATTTGAGTCATTTATTTATAGATCAAATCCCCTTTTGTGGATTGTTCTTGTCAGGGATTTTGTATGACCAAATCCCCTTTTGCGGATTGGTCAAACCCTAATTATATCATGTAAATTAAGAAGTCGCCCCCCCAGGCCTAATTAAAGTGGTTTTAACCACTAAGAAGAGTAGTCGGCCCTGCCTCATTAACTCACTCACTCATTTACTCATCAATTGTGCAAGTTTGGCAGCTGTAGTTGGAAGAAGAAGGAAGAGAGAGGCACATTGCTCAATGTTGGATATTCTCTAGTGTTATGGTTTATTGTCTTGACATTGTATTGACTATCTATATTAAGGAAGTTTTGTTGGGTTTTCTCCCCCATGAGGGTTTCCCAGGATAAATGATGTGTATCTCGTGATTGTGTTTCTCTCAATGATCCTACCTATGCTATGGTTATCTAGTAAATTAAAAGAAACCTAATAATAACTCAAAACTTAACATGGAATCAGAGCCATGCTGAATAGAGCACCTTTCACTGGATAAGCAAAAACACCATTGATGTTGTACAAGAAATTAGGGATTTTTATTGAAAAGGAATTTTTGCCTAAAAACCATCTAGAAAAGTGCGCCCTACCCTAGTGAATCTTTTGGAAACTTGAGAGCACCTTTTCAGTGGACAGAGCCTCTGGATAGTCAAACCCTATTTTTGAATGGTACCAGAAAACCAAAAAACCAGAAGTACCAGAAAACTAGAAAACCAGGAAACCAGAACTAGTACCAGAAGTACCAGTCTAGATTTCCGCAGGTCAAGTTTCAAGGGGAAAAACTTGAAATTTTTGAAATCTAACAGCTCCAACAAACTCGCCTTACCCATGCACATCTAGTCCCTGGATTAGAATCCCAAAATTTGAAATTTGAAAAATTAGGGTTTCCTCATAAAACCCTAAGTTGCAGTTGCAGTTTCATAATTAGTTGCAGTTTTAGTATCAGTTGAAGTATTAGCTGCAGTACTAGTTGCAATCACCCTTGAATTTTTTAAAAGGGTTGGTAATTATTACCGCTGCTACCAGATGGTGCCACTACATGCAAATACTATCAGAGGTATGTACTCACATATGTTTAAACTGTTATGCTTTAAAGGGTATTTGCAGGAGAAGGGATCTCTTGCCATATATCCAGAAGGATCTCAGATCCAACACATTCAGAGGAATGATGCAACCCAGGTTTGATTATTCTGATATGCATCTATTTGTTATGAAATTATTTTGATCTAGGTTGCATGTTGAAGCTATGACCATCATACTAACCTTTGGTCAAAATTAAAGTTAAGCTATTAGATTGATTAAAGTTGAGATCATAGAATTTATTCTCTAACCTAGCTTTCTGTCAAGATATCATATTGTCTTAGTACATAAGACAGGTTGAAGAAAGCACTTGTCATATTGAGTGAAGGAGAATTGGAAGAAAAGAAACACACTTATTCTTGAGGACAAGACTCCAGGTTCTAGGTTTGATTAATTAATTTGATAAGATTCAAAGTTGCACATGACAAGTTGATAACTACCCCATTACAAGTAAACACTACAGTTGAGGTAACAATCTTTGAAAAGTATTATACTTGGTAACATATGAGCATATTGATATAAATGCTTAATGTAATCATTTACCAAGATACAACTAACATCTCCTCTAGGAGAAACTTTTTGTGTTGATTCCAGGTTACCATGGAGGAATGTTTGATCACAACACTATAAGAGTGTTGATCTCATTTTGTATTGTATTTCTTACTTTTGATCTTTGTTCTAGGAAGGTCACAAGTGATAGCTTTGAAGGAGCTATTGTGAATATTATTCGTGCTATTGTTTTATTACTATTATCAAAAGAGTATTATTCTTGCTTGTTGTTTTGTTGACCTTGTTCCAGGTCACAGGTGGTAACCTTGAGGAAGCTATAGTGAAGGTTACATAAAACAAACAATTAGATGAGACATGAAAAAGACTATGTACATGACCATATACATTCATGTACCAAAGAAGATGAAGAAGAAGCTATTTTTGAGATCCAGAGTATCTCATATGGAGATTGATTGTAAGGAGCAAAATGATCCAAAGATGAGCGAACATTAGAACAAGAAATCACAGTATACTTGTTTAAAGGATAATGAAGCCACCTTGACAGGAAACATAATTCACTTGAATTCTAACTCAACTTTTCATATTTAGACTTGGTATTCAACACCAAGTATACCATGTAAGAAAGAGATGATGAAGTCCTTGTAGACTCAGAAGAAATCAAGAGTAAGCTTGATCTCAGAAAGGATCAGATGAAGAGACAAATTCCAGGACTGGGAGACAGATGCCATGAGAAGACTAGATCGTAGCTTCAGAAACTTCTAGGAGATATGCAATCTCCTGGGAAGATTCCCTTGTTTCAGTGACATAAAAGGAAGCGAGTAAGAAATACTAGGATATGGATTTTTCCGTGAGACTAGAAGAGAAGTCAGTATTGAATTCCAAGATTGATCTAATAGATCAATAATGTTGCAGATGTACAAATCCTGATGTGTGTCCGGAGGATTCTCCCAACAAGATGGAGAAGACTATGACGAGACACTTACTTTGGTAATTGAAGAAATAGTTCCAGTATTCATGAAGACATCCAGAACAACCATGATTCATATATAGTATGAGATGGAGGGGGAGCAATCCCGATATTTAAAATTGAGTGGCAGTTGGTGCAATACATTAGTTGGGTCATGGAGACATGACTACAATAAAAGATAGAGTTACCTCCATGAAAGAAGAAGAGCCACCTTCAATATCAGTTATTGAGCCACTCTTAGTTTCAGATGAAGTTGTTGTCGTGATGAAGTAAAGGAGTTACTCTCATATTTCAACAGTCACAGTGAGAATGGAGCAACCATTCTCAAATTCAGAGAAACTGCAGGTGCAGAGTCCCACTTCCAAGATGAACAATTGCAGAGAGAGTCCCACAATCATGTGCTAGTTGCACATGATTGTGTAGATTGAGTTGCAGCTGAGCAAGTGTACCAGGTTGGCACAATATGATGTGAAAATTTAGTTTCAAAGTAAAAGACTCATGAATCAAGATCCTAGAGCTTGGTATAGAAAAATTGATAGTTTCCTAACGAGCTTGGGATTTACCAAGAGTAAAGTTGATTCTAACCTTTACTTCAAGGTTATGAATGATGAGCCATTTATATTGTTGTTACTATATGTAGATGATGTATTCTTGACAAGATGAAGAAAAGCTCATCACAGATTGTAGAAGAAGCTCACTAAAGAGTTTGATGAAAGACCCAATGCATGATCTCTTAGGTATTGAAGTTTGGTAGAACCCAGAGAATATCTTCCTTAACCAAGGAAATTATGCAATTGAAATAATCAAGAGGTTTGACATGTTGGAATTTAAATCCACGTACACACCCATGGAAACGAAGTTGAAGCTCCTAGTAGATACCTCGTCAAAATTGGTTGATGCTACTATGTACAGATAGATTATTGGTTCATTGATGTATCTGATAGATTGGATATATGTTTTGCTGTGAAAACCTTTTAGTCGATATCTAGTAGAGCCCAGACATGTTCACCTTGTAGCTGCAAAACATGTGATGAGATACCTTAAGGGTGCATTGGATTTTGGTCTCTGTTATACTAAAGATCATGACTTCAGATTGTATGGATATACTGATTCATATTGAGATGGAAGTGTTTCTGATAGAAAGAGCACTTCGAGATGTTGTTTCAGTCTAGAGTTAGCCATGAATTCATGGCAGAGTAGGAAGCAATCCAATATTTCTCTCAGCACGACAAAAGAGAAATATATTGCAACATGTTCCGCCAGTTGTGAAGCCATATGGCTTTGGATATTGTTGACAGATATATTATATCTGGAGATGGAAGCCACTTTGATCCTATGTGATAACCATAGTTGCATAAAGATGATGTGTTCCATGATGAGTTGAAGTACATAGAGATCCAATATCACTTCATTCATGATATGATGCAGAGAGGAGCTATAAAGCTCCATTATGTTGGACCGAATGAGTAGGTTGCAGATGTGTTGACCAAGCCTCTGTCTCGTGTAAAGTTTGATCACTTTCAAGACAAGCTTGGTATAGTCCGAAAGGACCT
This sequence comes from Picea engelmannii, assembly GCA_009831015.1. NCBI lineage: Eukaryota > Viridiplantae > Streptophyta > Pinopsida > Pinales > Pinaceae > Picea > Picea engelmannii. The sequence goes on from ML792824.1 coordinate 261,654, forward strand.
CCCTCGAAAGGGGGAGTAGTGTTGATCCCAACCTTGTGCTGATGTTGTTGAGATGACAGCCTCGTGCTGATGTTGTTGAGATGCTTGCCTTGTGTTGGAGATTTTCAGCTTCGTGCTGATGTTGTTGAGATGCCAACCTTGTGTTGAATATTTCCAGCTTCGTGCTGATGTTGTTGATATGCCAGCCTCGTGCTGAAGATTTCCAGCTTTGTGTTGATTTTGTTGAGATTCCAGCCTCATGCTGATGTTGTTGAGATGCCAGCCTCATGATGATGTTGTTGAGATGCCATCCTCATGCTGAAGATTTCCAGATTCGTGCTGATGTTTTTGAGATGCCAGCCTCATGCTGAATATTTCCAGCTTTGTGCTGATGTTGTTGAGATGCCAGCCTCATGCTGAAGATTTCTAGCTTCGCGCTGATGTTGTTGAGATGACAGCCTCATGCTGAAGATTTCTAGCTTCGTGATGATGTTTTTGATATGCCAACCTCGTGCTGAATATTCCCAGCTTCACGCTGATGTTGTTGAGATGCCATCCTCGTGCTGAAGATTTACAACTTTGTTCTAATTTTGATGAGATGCCAGCTTCGTGCTGAAGATTTCCAACTTAGTGTTGATGTTGATGATGCTGCAACCTTCATGTTGTGATGTTGTTATTGATGTTGTATCAACTTTGTGTTGTTATTGATGATGATGATGTATTAGTGTTATACTAATCCATGTTGATGGAGATGATGATGATTCCATTCCAACTACTTGTTGTGGATGATGATATTGATGATGAGAAAAACTTATGATGATTTATAGATATGCCAGTCGGTGTTCCATATACTGTTGATGTTGCTTCCCTCTCTCTCTCTCTCTCCTGATGATGTTGTAGAATACCCATCTTGTTAAGGGGGAGTGTTGAAATATTGTAACTACAAAGAGTATTCTACTTATTATTATTATTATTTGAGTCATTTATTTATAGATCAAATCCCCTTTTGTGGATTGCTCTTGTCAATTATTTTGTATGACCAATTCTCCTTTTGTGGATTGGTCAAAACCTAATTATATCATGTAAATTAAGAAGTCAAACGCTTGGCCTAATTAAAGTGGTTTTAACCACTAAGAAGAGAAATCGGCCCTGCCTAGTGAAGAGACACCTTTCCAGCTCCTTCCATCTAGTATAAATAAAGGAGGCTAGCGCCTCATTAACTCACTCACTCATTCACTCATCAAGTGCACAAGTTTGGTAGCTGCAGTTGGAAGAAGAAGGAAGAGAGAGGCACATTTCTCAGTGTTGGATATTCTCTAGTGTTTTGGTTTATTGTCTTGGCATTTTATTGGCTATCTATATTAAGGAAGTTTTGTTGGGTTTTCTCCCCCATGAGGGTTTCCCAGGATAAATTTTGTGTATCTTAACACTCATTAGCAGCTTGGTTCCAACAATCCTAAACAACTATGTCCAAAATACCTCATGAACCTTATGACTTTTCCTGACTCAATGTTCAATGGGAGATTGTGGTACTTCACAACATTCTTAAAGAACAAATTTGTAACTTCTTCTCCTACATAAGGAACCTTTGTTGGAATGAAGATTGCATACTTAGCAAATCATTCAACAACTATTATAAAACTACCATAATCACATTATACCCTTTTGAAACTAAAAGTTGAGTGATGAAGTCCATGCATACATTTACACGAGGTATTTCTGGCACTAAAAAAGGTTGGAGTGGAGTAGCCTACATTTTGATGTATGTCTTATCTTGTTTCTACACAAGACAAGTCCGAATTTATTCTTCCACATCTCACCTCATACATTCCAAATAGTAACCTCATTCGAGCAATCCCATTGTCCTTTGTTATCCTAGGTGGCCTACCCAAAGAGAATCATCTCACTCCCTCAAGAGTTCCTTCCAAAAGTTAGATGACTTAGGCACATAGATGTGATTGCCAAAATTTCCCTCAAGAGTTCCTTCCAAAAGTTAGATGACTTAGGAACATAGATGTGATTGCCAAAATTTCCCTCAAGAGTTCCTTCCAAAAGTTAGATGACTTAGGCACAAAGATGTGATTGCCAAAGTACAAAAATCCACTATCGATCCAAAAATTTCTTGTTTTTCCCTCCTTCATGTGTTTCATGATGCTCAGATATGTGGGATCCTTGTGCAATCCCTCTTTGATCTTTTCTTGTAAGTGTATGAAACCTACGGATGACTACCAATAAGTATCGATAACTCATCCTCCTCTAAAGCTGCAAGTTGTGCCTTCCTACTCAAGGCATCCATTGTTGCATTTAACTTGCTTGGTCAGTACTCAATGATCATGTTAAAATCTACCAAGAGGTCTTGCCACCATGCCTTCTTAGGTGACAACTTCAATTTGGTGGAAAAATAACTTGTTGTTGTTGAAATATTGTAACTTCGAAGAATATTCTAATTAATTTTGAGTAATTATCTTATAGATAAAATCCCCTTTTGCGGATTGATCATGTCAAGTCTTGTATAAGATCAAATCCCCTTTTGTGGATTGGTCAAATTATATTTGTATGGTGGTATTTGTAAAGTCGTCCCCTAGTATTTATAAAGTGGTTTTAACCACTTCTGGGAGAAGTCGATCCCACTAAGTGAAGAGACATAACCCCAATGCCTCCTCAACTAGTATTTATATGTGATGATGGTGCCTCACTTGTACACACTCACACTCACTCATATAGTGCACATATCTTGAACAATGTTGCAGTTGCAGGAGGAAGGAGAAGAGAGGCGCATGATCAATCTTGGTTTATCTTTGGTGTTTTGGTATTAGTCTTGGAATTGTATTGGCAATCTATTATTGAGGAATTTTTTGCTGGGTTTTCTCCCCCATGAGGGTTTCCCCGTGATAAAATGTTGCGTACCTTTTGATTGTGTTTCTTTCAATGATCCTCTTTATGTTGTTGTTTTGGAAATGCATTGAATGCTCATATGATTTGGAAATAACCTAATAACAACAGTAAAAAACTTAGCATGGTATCAAAGATTGACTGAATAGAGCATCTTTCACGAGGAATATAGATGTCAATGTTGCCATACAAGAAAATTACGGCTTTTTATTGAAGAGGATTTTTTGACCAAAAAATATCTTGGGAAGTGCGCCCTACCCTAGCACATCTTTTGGCATCTTGATCAAACTGTTTCAGTGGCTAGATTCTCAAGAAAGTCAAACCCTAGTTTTGACTGGTACCAGAAAACCAAAAAACCAGAAAACCAGGAAACCAGAACCAGTACCAAAAGTACCAATCCAGAATTGTGTAGGTCAACTTTCAAGGGGTAAAACTTGGAATTTTCTGAAACTGTCAGCTCTAGCAAACTTGTCTTAGTCTAACGCATCTCCTGGTAAGCTTAGTTTCAATTTTTGAGCACTTTCATTTTTTGGTCATTTTCCTAGCTCTAGGTCAAGATGTCTGCAAGCACCAAGATCGTTGACAAGTTAGAAGGTGTGGAAATTTTTCATTTCTGGAAGTATAGAATTGGACTCATTCTTGAAGAGAATGACCTTGCAAAATTCATTAAAGAAAATGTCCTGGAACCCGAAGAAGATTAAGCCAAAGAGAAGTACACGAAGGATATGATTAGGGATAAAAGAATAATTGTAGATTCCATTAAATACCACTTGATCCCTTAAGTGTATTCTAATAATACTCCAAAATATATGTTTGATGCCCTAACCAGAATGTATGAAGGAAAGAACATCAACCAGAAGATGAACTTGAGAACCCAACTCAAGAATACAAAGATGCAAAAAGGAGAAACAATTCAAGACTATTTCTCTAGGGTTTCTCAATTCAAGGAATAGTTAGAAGCAATTGGAGACAAATTAGATTAATATGAACTCGTGATGACAAATCTTAATGGTCTCACAAGACCTTGGGATGCCTTCATCCAAACTATTTGTGCAAGAAAAGAGAAACTCCAATTTGACAGTTTATGGGAAGAATGTGTTCAAGAAGAAGCAAGAATGATCAATCGTGAAGCTGTCCTATTAAGAGATGAAGATCAAGCCCTAGATTCTCATGCTAAGGGTGGAAGGAAAAAGTATCATTTTCAAAAGGACATCCACTTTCATAAATAATCTCACCCTCCAAAGAGATTCCAGAAATATCATAAGGGTCAAAGAAATGGAAAATATTTCTCCTCTTATCAATGTTATCATTGTGATAAGATGGGACACATTGCTAAAAATTGTCCTGCCAGAAGGGAAGAATTCAAGAGGATAAATAAAAAAAGACACCATGCTCATGCAACTGAAGATGATGAGCCACCCAAGAAGTTAACTAAAGAAGATATTGAAGAATATGTTTTGTTTTTTGCTCTGTTAGGATCCATGACACCTGGAGAGGATACCTGGCTCATAGATAGTGGTGCCTCTAAGAACATGACAGGTCAGGAAGACATTCTCTCTAGCCTTATAGAAAAGGACTTCCCCCATAAATTTTCACTTGGAGATGATTATCAATACCCTATCAAAGGAATGGGAGAATCCACCTACAAACTTGATTCAATAAATCCAATGAGAATGAAGGATGTACTCTATGTACCAGGTTTGAAAAAGAAATTACTTTCTATTTTAGACCTAGATAAGAAAGGATTGAGGGTTGCATTCATAGATGGTGAATTTCTTATGTGGTCTAAAGGAAAAACTATAGAATATGAAGTTGTTATTGAAATAGAAGAAGGTGGTTTGTACAAGTTAAAAGGTCACTCAGATGTAGCCTTGACTCACTCTACCGAAATTCCTTGGGAACTTTGGCATAGAAGACTAGCTCACATCAACTACAAAGCATTACCATATGTAAGCAAGGTAGTTACAGGTTTACCAGAATTAAAGGTTTATCATGAAGGTGTATGCACAGGATGTGAACAAGGGAAGAACATAAAGAATCCTTTTCCAAAGAGCGACAACAAAGCAGAAGGGATCTTGGAACTTCTCCACTCATATGTATGCGGTCCAATGCCATCAACCTCTATAAGCGGGTATGTATACTATGTATATTTTATTGATGATTACTCTCATAAGACTTGGGTTTATTTCTTGAAGTCAAAATACAAAGTACTTGGAAAGTTAAAGGAATTCAAAGCCTTGGTAGAAAACCTCTCCGAGAGGAAAATAAAGATACTCGGGTCAGACAATGGAGGAGAATACACTTCAAATGAATTTGGAAGATTTTGCAGAGATTTTGGGATTAAGAGGGATCTCACCACTCCCTATAATCTTCAACAAAATGGTGTAGCAGAAAGAAAGAATAGAACGATTATGGAAGTAGTAAATACTATGATTCACGATCAATATCTTCCAATGCACTTATGGGCTGAAGCAACAAGATCAACCATATATGTCCAAAACAAATTATCCCATAGTGAACTTGGATTCAAAACTCCCAAAGAAATGTTCACCGGAAAGAAGCCAGAAGTAAGCCATCTAAAAATATTTGGTTGTCCAATATTTGTACACATTCCAAAAGAAAAGACAACTAAGTTAGATCCTTCAGGAAAGAAGGGAATATTTGTTGGATAATATGAGGTCCCTAAGGCCTTCATAATTTACATACCAGGTTACCATCATATTGATATCAACAAAGATGTAACCTTTGATGAAGATGCAAAACTCAAAATATCAAGGAAATTCCATCTTGAAGAAGTATATGAAGAAGAACCTGTAGCTCCGAGAGTTTCAAAACCCATAAAGGAATTTACAATTACCCCTGATGATGAGATTCCAGAAGATCATGCTATGATAGAATCTCAAGAACCTTCACGTATGATGATATCTCATAAGAGAAAGCCAACTTGGGAAAGAGAACTTATTCAAGATTCATAGAAGTACGGTGCCCCAAAAGTAACCACGAGACAAAGCAAGAATCCTAAGCCATTCTCTAGCTATATGGCCTTGATGTGTGATCTTGTAGAAAAGGAACCTACTTGCTTTGAAGAAGTCGTTCAGAAGAAAGAATGGATGGACACCACGACAGAAGAATACCAATCCATTATGAAGAATGTTGTATGGGAAGTAGTTCCCAGACCAAATAATAAAGATGTGGTATCTTCCAAGTGGATATACAAAATAAAACATGCAACAAATGAAAGTATTGGAAAACATAAGGCAAGATTTGTGGCTGGTGGATCTTCTCAAAAGGAAGGTATTGACTATGAAGAAACATTTTCCCCTATATCTAGATATACTTCTATCAGGACCATCATAGCTCTTGAAGCCAAAATGAAGTGGAAGTTACACCAGATGGATGTGAAAACAACCTTATTAAATGGTGTTATTGAAGAAGAAGTGTATATAGAAAAACCACAAGGGTTTGAAGTTGAATATAGAAATACTCTTGTCTACATGTTGAAGAAAGATCTGTACGGGTTGAAGCAAGCTCCTAGAGCTTGGTGAGGTAGAATTGATAGTTTCCTTACAAGCTTGGGCTTTACCAAGAGTAAAGCTAATCCTAACCTTTACTTCAAGGTTATGAATGATGAGCCAATTATATTACTACTATATGTGGATGAATTATTCTTGACAGGAGAATAAAATATCATCACAAATTGTAAGAAGAAGCTTGCCGTTGAATTTGAGATGAAAGACCTAGGTCCGATGCATTATTTCTTAGGTCTTGAAGTTTGGCAGAGCCCAAAGAGATCTTCCTTAACCAAGGGAAGTATGCAGTTGAAATATTGAAGAGATTTGACATGTTGGAATGTAAATCCATGACCACACCCATGGAAACGAATTTGAAGATCCTGGTTGATACTTCATCAGAGTTGGTTGATGTTACTCTATATAGATATATTATTGGATCATTGATGTATTTGATGAATACTAGGCTAGATATATGCTTTGTTGTGAACACCTTGAGTTAGTATATGGTGGAGCCCAGACGTGTTCACCTTGTAGCTACAAAGCATGTGATGAAATACCTTAAGGGTACGTTGGATTATGGTCTCTGTTATACTGGAAATAATGACTTCAGACTGTGTGGTTATACTGATTCAGATTGCGATGGAAGTGTTTCAAACAAAAAGAGCACTTCAAGATGTTGTTTCAGTTTGGGGTCAACCACGACTTCATGGAAAAGCAGGAAGCAATCCAGTATTACTCTCAACACGATAGAAGCAGAGTATATTGCAGCATGTTCCGCCATTTGTGAAGCCATATTTCTTCGAAAGTTGTTGACAAGTCTATTTGATCTAGAGATGGAAACCACCGTGATTCTATGTGATAACCAGAGTCGTATAAAAATGACGGAACACCTAGTGTTCCATGATAAGTCAAAACACATAGAGATCCAATACCACTACATTCGTGATATGGTGCAAAGGGGAGTTGTAAAGCTCCAATATGTTGACATATATGAGAAGGTTATAGATGTGTTGACCAAGCCTCTGTCTCATGTGAAGTTCGAGTACTTCCGAGACAAGCTTGGTGTAGTCTGAAAGGACCTCCCTCGAAAGTGGGAGTGATGCTGATGATACCATGGTATCCTGGCCAACAACGGGTAGCTCCGTTAGGATTTTATATCCTAGGGGATTTATCATCCCTGGGAAGATCCTGAAGGTCCAGTAAGGATAGTATGTCAGAGTACATGTGCATACATATGCCAACTATGGTTAGTAGTGGTAGCTCTGTCAGAATTTTATATCCCAGGGAATATTATGATTCCTCGGAAGATCTCGAAGGTCCGCTAAGGACAGTCTGTAATATCCCAAGGCCAAGCCCTGGTTGTAATTATGAATGTAATGATGTTTATAGGCTGGTGAGCCAAGTAATTATAAGATGGTAGACTTATGTGTTATTAGGACAAAGAGCATATATGCTAAGGCCAATGGGCCTGATTTTGTATATGTAATTATGCTGATTATTAATATAAATACATCGTTGCGTTTAGACTGACCAAGAAGAATGAGTTATGGGGGACTAACCTCCACTGGGTTGGGTAAGGGAGGAGGCTAATAGATTGAGGAAAAAGGGCTAAGCTTAAGAGCCTAATAGAACAATATATTATTATTCTAAAAGTTGTAAAGAGGATATTAATTTATCCTAAGTTCCTTTAGGGAGAGGAACACGTTCCAAGTGGGGAGGAACGTGCTCTTGGAGAGCCAAGTGTCATCCAAAACACATGAATATTTAGGGGGGGCGTTCTCACCATTTAGGGGGCGGTTGGGGGGGGGGGTTCTTACCATTCTCTCACCAATATCTCAGGATTCTCACCATTCGAACCAAGATGGCCATCCATTACCCCGATCGACTAGTGCACCCAAGAAGCACACAATAACCATGGAACACCCTTGTGGAATTCCTTAAACACCCAGAACCTCTGTGTAACAAGCCAAATTGTTACCCTCGCTGCACCTGTACCCTGGGGGTTTCCTATGTTTTTTCTTGTTAGTACCGTTCCCCACGCCTAGTTTTTGTTGCTACCATCACCATGCCCATGTGTTGAGGAGCGAGAGTGAAGAAGCGAGTTGTCAGTCCCGTGGATAGGAGAAGTAGGTTGTCAAGCCTGTGAGAAACTCTCTCCAGGTGAGAGGGTGTGATGAGGAAGTGAGTTCTCCTGGAGGGAGTCTAGTAGCAGCTACAGATCTCTGATAATTCCTGATCCGACTTGTTTCTGAAGCCCTGGAAATGGATGTGTAGCAGTCGATGGACTGTGTGATAGTGAAGGTGTACACTCCTGGGGTGGGATGGGAATGTGGGGAATGAGAGTCCGTGAGATGTGGGCGTAAGTGGATCCTTGGAGGAAATCCTTCATGCTTGTACCATGAAAATTCCTATTGTCCCTGCCTAGCCTAGGAATCCCTTGCTCGGTGGTGCTTAGTCCCAGCTCGAGGGTGACCCACTACTGAGAGTGATCAACAGCGTGGTCTAAGGCTGGGAGGTTCGTGGAAGGTCTACACGTAGTTGGTGTACTTCAATTAAAAGATAAGTACCAATCCTATGTTCATTTACATGCTATGTATTTGTACATGCCATAATTATTAGTATTGCATGCTATATTTATGGGTTTTCCTGTGAATATTGTATGTATGTTTTTACTATTATTTATGCATTATGTTGTGTGATAACAGAATGTAAATCATCTGTAAATTTGTATGTGTTATTGTCGATTCTGCATTAATATATGTATGAACATAATGTTTATGTCTGGTTAAAAATTGCATTGATATATATATATATATATATATATATATATATATATTCGAGCATGATATTTTTCTGGAGTGGCGTTGCCCGGCCTGTTGGGTGGCCAGGGATGTTACAAATTGGTATCAGAGCAGAACGATATTTACTCCATGACTTTGCTCGGCCTATTGGTGGATAGGGACGTTACAATTTGGTATCAGAGTGTCATCTAGAGTAGCATGGCCCGACCTGGGTGGCTATGGATGTTACAGATTAGTATCAGAGCCAAGGTTTCGACACTGAGCCTAGATGGGCCATGGTAGTGGTTAATGAAACAAAGGTTTTAGAGTGAATTGTTGTCAAAAGGGACAAAATTTGAAGTTCAGAGCATTCCTGAGTGTCAAGAAGGCACCGTGTGAACACTTAGACTGTATTCAGAAGCTCAAGAGGTATAACGTCTTATGGAAGGGAAACAAAGAAAGAAGCCACAACAACCGTTGTGTTGGGCCACGAGGTTTGAAATTGGGTCATAGGATATATTCGGGAGAAGGAAAACCCTTCACAACCGTCATATCTGGAAAAAAGTGCATGAGAGTTAACCTCCAAGTCCTTTGGACTTCGCGACTTTGACGAAGTTTATGCGTTATAGAGAAAAAGGGTCCGAAGCCCAAAGTTTCGAAGTCCCGAAGAGGATATACACTATAGATTCGAGGAGAAGTGCTTGATCGTTGGTTTTGGCCGAAGATAGCTCAAAACCGTTAGATCAAGCCAAAAGAAGAAGGTAAGGCGTAGTTGTGAAAAACGGATCTCAGCCGACAGACCTGTGCATGAATGATTATGAGCCGTAGATCTCACAACAGTTCAAGAGTTTGATGTTCGGGAGAAACAAAGTATGTTAAGGAGAAAACTCCCAAAGTCTCGAAGTCTGGAGTTAATCCAGACTGTTCATCAAAAGAGACATGTGTCAGCAGATTGGCTAGTTCAAGAATTCGATGTTCGGGAGTAATAAGGTGTGATAGAGTGAAAACTCTCGAAGTCCTGAAGTCTGGAGTTGATCCAGACCATTCATCAAAATAAACACATGTTGGAAGATTGGCTAGTTCGAGAATTCGTCATTTGGGAGTAATAAGGTGTGATAGAGTGAAAACTCCCAAAGTTCCGAACTCCAGAGTTAATCTAGACCGTTCATCAAAAGGGACACATGTCGATAGATGAAGTTATTCGGGATAATTGGAGTGTGCTAGTGTGAAAAGTATCGAAGTCCGAAGCCCTGAAGCCGAAGAACATAACTGGCATGGAATGATGACGTCGCCAATGGTGATGTGGAACCTTTCTAGACATGCCACGTACCACCTCCTTAATTGTTGACAGTTGTACCATGTGGACCCCGAAAGGTAAAGTAGTTCAGAAGTTCGGAGTTTGAGAGATTTGAGGAGTGAAAGTGTAAAATCTTCCGAAGCCCGAAGTCCCAAAGTGACGTGGCCCGCTGGCATCACCAGGGATGACATGGACACATGGGATGTGTGCCATGTGTCAGTGAGTTAAGAACCTTTGGAAAAATTAAATGCCAATTAGAACGTGACACATGTCACCCATTTTATTGGGCCACGTGTCCACTTCTAGTATTCCGCCACGTGGCACTCCTCTCGAGCATGGGTAGTGGGGCCCCTGATGATACATAAAGTAGTTAAAACCTTGGCGAAGAATTTAACCAGACTGGGCCCACGATAACTTGACCCCAGTAGATGCGTGGCGCTATATTGTGAAGTCTGTAGACTTGGTACTTCGGAGGAAAGGTGTTATAGTTATCTTTGAGTAGATAAATCCCCAAAGTCCCATAGCGCTGAAGTGATGTGATGTGAAGATGTCACTGGGGGTGACATGGAAGCATTCATAGATTCGTGGTTTGAGAGTTTTGGGCTATGAAGATGTGAAATCCTCTGAAGTCCCAAAACCCTGAAGCTCCAAAGTCCCGGAGTCCTGAAGACCCGAAGCCCAGAGGGGCGGAGTTAATCTTGACCATTGATCAGGAAATGACACTTGGAAACAGATGCAACAATCTAAAGACTTGGCACTCCAAAAGGATTGAGAGTATGGACAGTCTATAACTCCCGAAGCCCAGAGTTCCATAGTAATTATCAGTCGTAGGATGCTGGGAAGCCATGGACCGTTGATCCACCCCACTTCGCGAGTTTGCCAATTTGGCACTCCGGGAGATTTGTTGTGATTTTCTTTGGAAACCGCCTAAGTCCAGAGTCCCAAAACTCCTATCCACCGTAGATCTTAACAAAGAATGTGGACTGTATATCCACTGTCGTCCGTGAATTCGCCAGTTCAAGGTTCTGTAATGTTTATGATGTGTGGAAAGGGAAACCTCTGAAGCTCCAGAGCCCCAAAGTTTCAAGTCTCTGGATAAGCGACAAACTATTAGCACTTGGTCACAACTGTGGTTACATGCGAATTAAGGGATGCAGAAAATGGGGTTAGCACCCGAAATTAAATTTTAGAATAGATCAGGGCTCAAAGATAGAGCCATGGGGATTCTTGATCGACCAAAGACCCGTAGAAAAATGGAGTCTGATATTCTTTTGTTGAATCAAATTTTTTAAGTTATTCCAGAGAATTATTAAGTTTAATAGCCAAACAAAAATTTGGTTGACTGCACATTTTGTAGATTTAGCAATTGTTAGAACCGAACAAGATTGTTACATGGCACAAAGAAATGGAGGAGGCACATTACGCTTACAGTCTGGAGGATGAAGTTAGAGGAATGGATGTCCATTTGGGAGTTGAAGGAATGAACTCTAATGGGCATGGAGAAGAAATAGATAAAGACGTGAGCATGATGAAAATCATTAAAAATTTGCAAAAAGATGTCCAAATTCACTAGGCAGATAACGAAAGGCTTAAGAGAGCCAAGGAGCAACAACCAGACTTCAATATGAAGTTAATGCGGAGCCTGGAAATAATTGAAAAGAAGTTGGATAAGGAAAGTGAATCCAACAAATTAGGAAGCCATAGGTTCCCTGATGAGGAAAGAAGATCAAGGAGTGGTAGTAGACATCACCAACACTCCTAAAATAATTCCCATAGGAGAGCACACAATAGCTCAAGTCCATCCTCTGTTAGAAAATATAGGAGGTCTGGGGTGGATGAGTTGAAAGGAGAAATTAATAAGATCAAACCTCCTACTTTTGATGGAGAGCACCAAAAGGATGAAGATATCGAGACATGGCTGCTAGGCATGAGAAAGTACTTCCATTTGCAAAACTATTCTTCTCATGCAGAGGGAATAATTGCAATCTATCAGCTTAAAGGAAAGGCATCCATATGGTGGGATCAGTTGGTGCAAGTACAACGCCTCATGGAGAAAAATGTGACTTGGAAGGAATTCAAGAAACATTTTGAAAATAAGTACTTAACCAAGAGATATAATGACAAGAAGATGAAAGAGTTCTTTGAACTTAAATTGGGCAGCATGACTATAGATGAATATGAAAGGATATTTCTAGAGCTGTTGGAGTATGTCCCTTTCATTAATGAGGAGACAGTCAAGATTCAGAGGTATCTGAGTGGGCTGCCATCTTTTATCAGTGAAAAAATCCAATATGATGATCCCAAGACTCTGGAAGAAACTATAAGGAGAGAAAAATGCTTATATGATCAGCATAAGGGAAAACCTACTTTCCAAATATCTTGGGAAGACAAGAGGAAGTTTAAGAAGGAGAAAAGGCAGAAGGGAAACAAGCCACCATTTTTCTGAAATAGTCCTCAAGGACAACTAGTTTTGAGGGAGCCTAGGATGGATGAAGTAGGTGTGCAAAGGCCAAGGAAGACACCTATGCAATGTTGGGGTTGTAATGGAGATCATAAGTATAGATATTTCCCTCACATAAAGGACAGGGTGAGAGATGTTCACCATGTTGAGAAAGCAGAAATAGTGGAGGACATGGGCAGAAGAGTACCTAGGATCTATGTAGCCCTGGACAACAAGCAAGATGAGTTTCAATCACACATGATTGAAGTTGAAGGTATGATCAATAACCATGCCTTTACTATTTTAATTGATTTGGGGGCTAGTAATAGCTATATATATCCTAAGGTTGTGGAAAGATTTCTTTTACCAAGAAGCAAGCATGGGAAATCTTGGTTGATGTAGCTGTCTACAGGAGCCAAGAGAAAGGTTGTTGATTTGGTTAAATCATGTCCAGTGGTCATGAATGGACTAAGTACCAAGGCAGATTTGAACATCTTGCCTTTGGGATCATATGATTGCATAATTGGTATGGATTGGTTGGACCAACACCATGCCATATTAGACTGTCATAACAAGGCATTCACTTGCTTGAATGAAGAAGGAAATCAGAGAGCAATCCAAGGAATTCTCAGGGTAGTTATTGTCTGAGAAATCTCAACAATGCAGTTGAAGAAGTGTTACAGGAAGGGCTATCAAATATTTGCAACACATATGGAGGAAGCATCTAAGGATAAGGTGCCAAATCTGGAGGATCATGTAGTCCTAGAATATTTTGAAGATGTGTTCAAGGAGGTACCAGGACTACCCCCAAAGAGAGATATTGATTTCTCTATAAATTTAATGCATGGAGCAACTCCAATATCAAAGACTCCTTACAAAATGAGTACACCAGAACTGAAGGAACTGCAAATGTATCTTGAAGAACTTTTAAAGAAGGGGTACATACGCCCAAGTGTGTCACATTGGGGTGCCCCAGTCTTGTTCGTGAAGAAGAAATATGGGACATTGATATTGTGCATCGATTTCAGACAGTTGAACAAAGTGACTATAAAAAGCAAGTATCCTCTACCAAGGATTGATGATCTCTTCGATCAATTGAGTAATGCAAGGATATTTTCAAAGATAGATCTCAGGTCAGGATACCATCAGGTAAGGATTAAAGAGGAAGACATCAACAAGAACGCCTTCAGGACAAGGTATGGTCATTATGAGTTCACAATGGTGCTATTTGGGTTATCAAATGCACCAACAGTTTTCATGTGCTTAATGAATGGCGTTTTCCGAGAATATTTAGATAAGTTTGTCATTGTCTTTTTGGATGACATCATTTTATATTCCAAGTCGGAATAAGAACATGAGCATCATTTGAGGATGGTGTTGCAAGTGCTAAGAGAGCATCAACTTTATGCCAAATTGAGCAAGTGCTCATTTTATCAAAACATAATTCACTATTTGGGGCATATCATATCTAAAGAAGGGATATCAGTGGACCCTGAAAATATTGATGCCATAAAAGGGTGGACATCACCTAAGAATGTGATAGAAGTTAGATCCTTCATGGGTCTAGCTGGCTACTACAGAAGGTTCATTGCAGGTTTTTTGAGAATAGCTCATCCCATCACTTCCTTGCAAAGGAAGGGGAAGACGTTTCAATGGACAACAGAATGTGAAATGAGCTTCCAACAATTGAAGTAGTTGTTAACCAGTGCTCCAATTCTGAAGATTGCATATCTGAATGAAGAGTTCGTGGTTTGCACAAATGCATGCAAAGAAGTACTAGGTGGATTCCTAAGACAGAATGGGTTTGTGATATGTTTTGAATCCAGGAAATTGAAAGAGCATGAAAGGCTCTATGCCACTCATGATTTGGATTTGGAAGCCATAGTGCATGCTTTAAAGAAATGGAGACAGTACCTCATGGGAAAGAGGTTTGAACTAAGAACATACCATAATGGTCTGAAATATTTGTTTGACCAACCTACTTTGAATGCTAGGTAGAGTAGATGGTTGGAATTCCTCTGTGAATATGACTTTGATATCAAGCACATCAAAGGAAAGGAGAACAAAGTGGTTGATGCACTCAGTAGGAGAGTGCATGAACTGAATGCTACAACCATTAGCATGTATCAGACGGATCTTAAGGACAATATTTTGGAGGCTGCAAAAGCAGATACACAGTACATGGAAATGGTAAAAAAGTTACAACAAGGTAAGATGCTACATAAAATAGAAGATTATATATTGGAAATTGATGGAATACTTCTGTACAGGAAAATAATTTATGTACCTAGTTCTCATGAATTGAGGAGTATGATCTTGAAAGAGATGCATAATGTGCCTTATGCTGGGCACCTCAGGTATCAAAAAATAGTGGCAGCAGTCAAGAGCCATTACTATTGGCCATGCATGAAGAAATATATTGAAGAATACATTGCTAGATGTATGGAGTGTCAAAGGGTCAAAGATGAGCATAGACACCCAGCTGGGTTGCTACAACCATTACCCATTCCTGAGTGGAAGTGGGAAGTGGTGACAATGGATTTCATCACATGATTACCTAGTGTTATCACATGAAATTTCCTTGGGTCTTTTATCCCTTAGGTTTAATTTTTTATCCCTTAGACTTTAGGTTTGCTTTATTTTTCTTTGTGTGATTTTCTTAGGTTAGTTTGAAAAAATAAAGACTTGTGTTTTTGGCTCATTTTTGGCCCATACATAGATTTTAAGTCTAGGTTCATTCTTGGTTTATGGCTTCGACTCACCTCTTGACTTGACATCAAGAATAACCCACCCCATGATCCAAATTAATTGACACATCACTCCATCCACTCATACTATTTATCCTTTCCACGTTGTCCCTATGTCCATTAAAGGGGGTCAAATCAAATTTTGAAAAAGGCGTTGCCAACTCACTAGGAGTTTCTGTAGCACACCTGTGTCCTATGATCCTTGACATATTTCATCATAATCAACTGAGGTCATGATTTACCTTGTTTTCAACGCCCTTGTTGTTAAAAGAGAATATTAATATCTGGTCATTTTTGAATCTTGCTAACGGTTTAAGCATTTGAATTTTCTCTCAAGATCAGCATTGCTGAAATCACTAGTTCAGACCGACTACATACTACACTACAGGATCAACTGTCAAAGCTAAATTGGAGGTTGAGGTGGACGTAGCAGTTTCCTAACTTATTGCAGGTCCTCCATTATCAATCACAATCTCCAGGTATTTCGTGAGTCCTCTCAATTGAATGGAAAAGTCTTGAGACACCCCTACCTTAGCTTTTGGTAGTGCCCGACGCTGCAGACTACTTCCTCTCTCATCCATTTGCATCTGTATCTTTTCTCCCACAGACTTCATAGCCATTTTCCACCTAAATTTTACCTATTCTAGAGGTCAAGCCATTTTTCTTCTGAAGCTTGAATACATGTTCATTCACTTGGCCCTTGTGTGCACACTGCGCTACAGAAATTCGCTGCTAAAACTGCGCTATTGAAATTCGTTGCTAAAACTGTGCTACAAATTCCCTGTCTCAGTGTTATGTTTTACTTGGATTAGTCAATGTTATCTTTTGTATTCAAAGATCCCTGCATTAGCCTATTCTATTCACTATATCATCATTCATTCATCGTAACATCTGCTGGAAATAAGGGGAATTGTAGTCTCTACCTTTCCAAAAATTTGATGACCATGGTGTGGTAACATAAAACTGAGGAGTGTATCCCTGCCTTCCTTAACTCGTAGTTTCTTTCTCTCAGTTTTAAAGAAAAATCCATCAAAACAGTCTATTGTTAATTCAAGGTGAGTTAGAGAAAATCTTGAGAGAGAGCAACCATTAGACACTATCATTTCTCATTGATCTCTGCCTCTGTTTGTTTTCTTTACCCCTCACTGCACCAGAACCTTTGATCCCCTGTTTATATCCATGGAGACACCTCAAAGGAAGAAGTCTCACAAGGGAGGGAGTGTGATCAGAATTGAACCCTCTGACATGCACTTGTTTGATGCTGAGCCAATGGTCAGGAAGGTTTTCCAAAGGGTTGGGTGCCTCTCTTTTTTCCAAAACATGCAGAGGGGACACCTTGAAGTAGCAAGGTAGTTTGCATTACATTTTGATGGCATTAAGACTAAGGTGGGAAACCTTGAGTTTGAGGTATCTGAAGCCTCTATTGCAACAACCACTGGGATTCATAATACTAGTGAGAGGTGGTTTAAATCCATGATCCTAAATGTTTCCTTCTCCAAGGACTTCCTCAAACCAAACTATCAGACAAACAATTTGTCCAAGGGAGTGCCTAGAAGCCACCTAGTTGAAGGTTTTGATAAAATGTTGAATATCATCCAGAGATACTTTACATGTGAGGGAAGGTTTAACATGTTATACCAGTACCATATAAGAATCTTGCAACATTTTACTGGTAAATATGCAACGAATATCCCTTTATAACTTTTGAGGAGCATGGAAAATATGTTTGATAGAGTCCAAGCCAAGTCCAAGGCTGTGGACACTAGTGTTTTTCGCTCTAGGTTGATCAGAGTTGAAGAAGAGGAAAATTTCTTGGGAACAATTCATTGTCTCTTCCCACATGCAGCTAGATATAGCCCCTACCCCTCAGTCTAAGATGTAGATCCATTTTCCATCTAGTAGTGTTTCCCCAGCAAGAACAAGCAGGAAAAGAAAAGGCAAACCCACTACTCAAAGAAAAGAAGTCAGCAAGGAAATTGAATAAGAAGAGAGGGAGGTTCATCACTCTCCACAGAGAGATTTTTCACCTCCTCCTGCACCTGAATTAGAAGAAGTCCCTTCATCCACCAAAGCCACAACCAAGAGGGGAAGGAAGTTGCATTTCTCTTCACCTGCTCCAGTAGCTTAGATCAAAATAAGGAAGCCTTTTACTAGATCATCATCCCTCAAGGAGGTTGTTGAAGCAAAAGTCCTACCCAAGGTTTCAGTTCCAAGGAAAGACAAAGATAAGGGTAAAGGAATTGAGAAGCCTATTGGGCTGATAAATAGATCCCCTGTGCAATAGAAAGATAAAGGTAAAGCCATCGAGAAACCTGTTGAGGTTATAAACATCAACACTCCACCTAGTAATCACGCTTTCAAAAGATTGATCAGAAAACTCAGGGAGGCTAGGAAGGAGGTTTCTCATTTGAAAGAAACAAGTTTGATTGAGAGAATTAAGATGAAGGAGCTCATGGATATGTACAATAACACCCTTGATCTGACCAAATTTTCAGCAAGAAGAGCCTTGCCTCTCCATAAGCAACTTAAGAACCTCTATAGGAAAAATAGAGGCTTTCTGTCTCAAAATAGAAAGATCAAGGAAGAATTGCAGCATTTCAAGGATGAATTGGGCCAAAGGAACTTAAATTTTCTGGTACAAGCCGCAATTGAAAGAGATGAACCGGTAGTGAAGAAGAGTACACCTGCAGTCAAGAAGAGTATCCTTGCAAAGGAAAAACATGCTTCCATGATAGAGGTAAGCTCTCCTACAACAAGGAGGAATGTTAGGTTGATGAAGTAGTTGGGGGATATAAGATCCATTTTTGTGGGTGGTCTCTTTTTGCAAGAGTAAAGTGATCAAGGAAGTATAATTTTTCCACCTATATAGGCATCTACAGGCTCCTAGTCCATCAGCTAAGTTTTTTGTGATTTTGAAGGATTGGTCTCATCACACAGAAAAATCACAGACATTATGTAGTGCCATGGCGCTACGAAATCGTCTATATAGTATGTTTTGCAATTTCACTACATAATTTGCTACAAAATGTCCTAGCTAAAATTCAACAGTGGAACTACCAAATCTGTAGGACCATTTGAGGTGTGGCGCTACCGAATCTGTAGAAGCTATTTCGGGAGGGGCGCTATGAAAATTGCAAACCTGTTTTGGAGGAGGCACTACGAAATCTGCAAAGTTGTTTTACAAAGGGCGCTACAGAATTGGCTACCCAATGCGCTACTGAATGGCGCTATGAACTGGCCATTGTAGTCAAGGGATTCAAATTCACGACTCCTTTAGATGATGGATGATGTGGAGAGAAGCGAAGATCATAGGTGGCAGCATGAAGGAAACATACAACCATTGGAGGACACTTGGAAATGAAAAGGAATGTGCCTAAAGGGAGACATGTCATTTAATTCGTGTTGGAGTGGTTGCCAACATGGTTCCTAATTTGTAGAAGTTTGTTAAGAGTTGTTAGCACATGTGTTAGAATGGTAACTGTTTTAGAGAATCCTAGGTGAGGGAGTCCAACTCGCACCTCTAGCTGTTGCCTTTCCTTTTGGGATATAAATACGTATTCTAAATGATTAGTCAAGTTTTAATGGTTGAGATGGGCTCCCTGATTGTAATATTTTTGACTAAGTAGACTATTCTCTGGTTATGTATTGGACTTGATAATTTTTTTATTAATAGAAGTCAGTTTCTCTTTATATCATCTTGTTTCCTCTTACACTGAAGTAATCATGATCATATGATCCATATGATATTGTTATGGTTGTGTTATGATGAATGTTTTATTATAATGATGCTATGATGTTCTTCAGTGTTCTTTAACTTTGAATTCAAGAAGTTCTTTTGTTTGAGTTTTTCCTCCTTGGGATGATTGAAGACCTGATGTCAATAGCAGACCTTTACACCTCCCTCACTAAAGTCTTCCTCCTATTCACTTTTATTCCCATTCACTGACTGAAGATAATCAAAAGCTCATTTTCTTATGCATGCTAGCCCAAATTTCTGAGTTAAAACATTATTATTTTGAGTTTTGTCCATTTAAAATTTAATCACTCATTTACATTTACACATACTTTGATGGGTACTGGGATTATCCTCTTTGCAATCTGAGGGTGATTCTTAGTGCTAACACCCATAACAAACAAGCAACATGATTCCATCATGGTGGTGGTGGATAAGCTTACTAAAGTTTCCCATTTTATTCCATTGAAGACTACTCACAAGGAAACTAATGTTGTTGATATTTATATGAGGGAAGTAGCATGCTTGCATGGAATACCCAAGACAATTTGTGTCTGATAGAGGCCTAAATTTTACCTCAAAGTTTTGGAGAGGATTATTCGAAGGGTTCAAGACGAACCTGAACTTCAGCACAACCTATCATCATGAGTCTAATGGAAAAATAGAAAGGGTAAATCAAGTGATAGAAGATATGTTAAGAATGTATGTGATGGGAAAACCATCCAAATGGGAAGACTACCTACACTTGATAGAGTTTTCTTACAACAATGGGTACCAAGCATCACTGAATATGAGCCCATTTGAGGCACTTTATGGAAGAAAGTGCAACACCCCAATAAGTTGGGACAAACCAAATGATAGAGCAGTGGTTGGGCCAGAGTTGCTCAAGGAAATGGAAGAGAAAATGATGAAGATTAAACAAAATTTGAAGGTTGCCCAAGGCAGGAAGAAAATCTATTATGGCAAAGGCAAAACCCACAAGGAATTTAAAGTGGGTGATCATGTTTTCTTGAAGGTGAAAACCAATAGAAGTTCCCTGAAGTTGGGAAACTGTTCCAAGTTGGAAGACATATATTGTGGGCCGTTTGAAATTCTAGAAAGGATCAGACTAGTATCCTATATGCTTGCATCGCCTACATGCATGACTATTCATAATGTATTTCATGTCTCCTTTCTCAAGAAATATATACATTATGCTAATCATGTGATTGATTGGAATGTGATTCAGGTGGAACAAGAAGGCGCTTTACAGGTACACCCGATGTGCATATTGGACCGGAAGGATAAGTAGCTCTGGAATCGAGCCATAAGGCTGGTAAAGGTCCAATGGACCTAGTATGGTCCCGAGGACGTAACATGGGAGCATGAAGATGCTATGCGGGTAGAATACCCACATCTTTTTGAATATTTTGAAAATATTGTTGATGTTGTGTAACTAAGTTGCACCGAGGATAGTACAAAAACAAGGGGAGGCGATTGTAATATCCCAAGGCCGAGCCCCAATTGTAATTATGAATGTAATGATGTTTATAGGCCGGTGAGCCAAGTGATTATAAGCTGGTAAAATTATGTGTTATTAGTCCATAGAGCCTAGATGCTAAGGCCAGTGGAATTAATTTTTTGTATGTAATTATGCATATTATTAATATAAATACATTGTTGTGTGTAGACTGACCACAAAGAAAGAGTTATGGGGGACTAACCTCCACTGGGTTGGGCAAGGGTGGAGGCTAAGATATTGAGGAAAAAGGGCTAAGCTTAAGAGCCTAATAGAATAATATATTATTATTCTAAAAGATGTAAAGAGGATATTAATTTATCCTAAGTTCCTTTAGGGAGAGGAACGAGTTCCAAGTGGGGAGGAACGTGCTATTGGAGAGCCAAGTGTCATCCAAAACAAAAGAAGATTTAGGGGGTGCGTTCTCACCATTCGAAGGGGGGGGGTTATCACCATTCTCTCACTATTCTCTCAGGATTCTCACCATTTGAACCAGGTTGGCCATCCATTACCCCAATCGACTAACGCACCCAACAAGCACGCAGTAACCCCAGAACGCCATTGTGAAATTCCTGAAACACCCTGAACCTGTGTGTAACAAGCCAAATTGTTACCGTCGCTGCACCTGTACCCTTGGGGTTTCTTTCATTTTGTCCTGCCAGTACCGTTCCCCACGCCTAGTTTCTGTTGCTTCCATCACCATGCCCGTGTGTTGAGGAGAGGGAGTGAAGAAGCGGGTTTTTCAGGCCCGTGGATAGAAGAAGCAGGTTGTCAGGCCTGTGAGCAACTCTCTCCAGGTGAGAGAGTGTGTTGAGGAAGTGAATTCTCTTGGAGGGAGTCCAGTAGCAGCTACAAATATTTGAGAATTCCTCATCTGGCCTATTGCTAAAGCCCCGAAAAGGGAGGTGTAGCAGTTGATGGACTGTGTGATAGTGAAGGTGTACACTCCTGGGGTGGGACAAACACGTGGGGAATGAGAGTCTGTGAGATGTGAGTGTAAGTGGCTCCTTGGAGGAAATCCTTCCTGCTTGTACCGTGCAACTTCCTGTTGTCCTTCCTAGTCTCGGAATCCCTTGCCCGATGGAGCTTATTCCTAGCTCGGGGGTGACCCACTGCTGAGAGTTATGAGCAGGGTGGTCTAAGGCTAGGAGGTTCATGGAAGGTCTGCACGTAGTTGGTGTACTTCAATTAAAAGATAAGTACCAATCCTATGATCATTTACATGTTGTGTATTTGTACATGCTATAACGATGAGTATTGCTTGTATATGTTGTTATATTTATGGGTTTTCCTGTGAATACTGTATGTATATTTTTACTTTTATTTATGCATTATGTTGTGTGATAGCAGAATGTAAATCATCTGTAAATTTTTATGTGTTATTGTCGCTTCTGCACTAATCTATGTATCGATAGAATGCTTATGTCTGGTTAAAAATTGCATTGATATAGGTATATGTGTGTGTGTGTGTGTGTGTGTGTGTGTGTGTGTGTGTGTGTGTGTGTGTGTGTGTGTGTTCGAGCATGATAGTTTTCTGGAGTGGCGTTTCCCGACTTTTTGGGTGGCCTAGGACATTACAAATTGGTATCATAGTAGAAATATGTTTACTCTGTGACGTTGCCCGACCTGTTGGTGGTTGGGGACATTATAATTTGGTATCATAGCATTATCTGGAGTAGCATGGCCCAACCTGGGTGGTCGGAGATGTTACACGGTTTGTCAGAGTACCACATGGTAGCTTGTTAGGATTTTATATCCTAGGGAATATTATGATTCCTGGGCAGATCCTGAAGGTCCGATAAGGATGGTCTGTCAGAGTACCACAAATGTTTTTGTTGATAAACTTGCCTCATTCTGTTGCCACATGTTGATGATGTTGTTGTTCCAGCTTCGTGTTGTTGATGATGTTGTTGTTCTAGATTCATGCTATTGATGTTGATGTTTCAACTTCACGTTGATGATGATGTTACTCCAGCTCCATGATGTAAACGATGATGATATTGATGATGAGAAAAACTTCTAATGATTTATAGTTGTGCCAGTCAGTGTTCCAAATGTTGATGATGATGTTTCCCTCTCCTTATCTTGATGATGTTGTATTGAGTCATGTTAGTAGAATACCCTTCTCGTTAAGGGGGAGTGTTGAAATATTGTAACTTCGAAGAATATTCTAATTAAACTTGAAAAATTATCTTATAGATCAAATCCCCTTTTGTGGATTGGTCAAACTATATTTGTATGGTGGTATTTGTAAAGTCGACCCCTAGTATTTATAAAGTGGTTTTAACCACTTCTAGGAGAATTCGGCCCCACTAAGTGAAGAGACATAACCCTAGCGCCTTCTCAACTAGTATTTATATGTGAGAATGGTGCCTCACTTGTACACACTCACACTCACTCATCAAGTGCACATATATTGAAGGCAGTTGCAGGAGGAAAGAGAAGAGAGGCACATGCTTAGTCTTGGTTTATCTTTGGTGTTTTGGTATTAGTCTTGGAATTGTATTGGCAATCTATTATTGAGGAAGTTTTTGCTGGGTTTTCTCCCCCATGAGGGTTTCCCAGGATAAAATGTTACGTACCTCATGATTGTGTTTCTTTCAATGATCCTCTTTATGTTATTGTTTTGGAAATGCATTGAATGCTCATGTAATTTGGAAATAACCTAATAACAACAGTAAAAACTTAACAATTACCATATTTCTCGTCTTCACAATGAACGATTTTCCTAATAAGTAGTGCCTCCATGCTTGTAGGCAATGTACAACTATGGTTATCTCTTTCTCATCGATAAGTTACCTCCTTTCATCATCATGTAGCATTTTTATCTAATAGGTGTTTCGATGACCTTATTGGGGCAAAAATTCTCCAATGGAAGAATATGAAGCATATGTATGCACTTAAAATGATTTCTTAAAGTATAGCATATTCAACACAGGTGTCGACACATGTTTTTTATTCAATTTACAAAATGCTACTTGGCACTTCTCTCAATTAATTCCATTTGTTGTTCTTCTTCAACAAATCACTAAGTTGTGTCAAAATGTTATAGTAACCTTCAATAAATATGCGGTAGTAGTTAGCCAAACCAAGGAAACTCCTTACCTCATGAGTTTTTCTTGATTTCTCCCAATCCTCAATCACCCTTATCTTTGTAAGATCCATGTGGATGCATCCTTGTCCAATCTATCAAACCACGAATGGAATTTCGATACCCAAATACACACTTGGACTTCTTTAAATACAACTAATTCTTCCTTGGCGCCTCAAAGAATTCTTCCAAATGTCTCTTATGGTATTCCATGTTCTCACTGAACACCACAGTGCCATCTATATAGATAACCAATAACTTTTCCAACAATGGTATGAACACATCATTCATTAAGGTGTAAAAGGTAGCTGGATTGTTGCACAATCCAAAAATCATAACAAGGAATCAAATTGTCATACCTTGTCATATAGGCTATCTCCAGCTCATATCCTTCCACAATCCTTACTTGGTAGTATCCTTTCCTCAAGTCCAACTTTGAGAAAATCTTGGCCTTAGCCAACTTGTTAAAGAAATATGTTTCCAAAGGTAAGGGGTACTAGTTTTTGATGGAATGCATGATAATCCAAGAATGTCCTTAATTCTGGTGTGTCCTTCTTCTTTTGGAAGAGGTCTGGTGTGTCGTACGGAACCTAAAAGGTATGATGAAGCCAACATCTATGAGCTTAGTCAACTACTGCCTCAACTCTTCCAAATTGAGTCCAAAAATTTGATAGGGAGCTCTAGCTCGAGGATACAACCCCATTTCAAGCTCAATACAATGGCCAATGATCATGGGATCACTTTAGGTAAATAATGAGGCATATGATATGAAAACTCGTGCAACACATTGGTAAGTGCTTGTAGAACAAGCACCCCCACTCCATGCTTATCCAATTCTCTAATAACGGTTGCAAAAAGTTGATACTCTAGGCTCCTAGATACCCTATTCATGCTCAATGCATATACAATATGTACCTTTCCATCAAGATTCCTTGTTGTTATGCACACAACACAAGTCTTCCATTCACTAGGTATCCCCAACTTGTCCGCAAATGGCATAAGAACTAACTATGATCTCCTTAGGAATCCATGGCCAATAATGACTTCAAAGTCATCCATTTGAAATATTGTAAAGTCTGCACAACCCATCCATTTACCCAGCTATATGTGAACTACGAATGAAACCATAAATTCTTCCTTTTTCCCCTTCATTAAGCCTTAGAATTGACCTCCTTGACTAAAGCATTGCATGATCCAACTCTAAGTCTGAGTTCACTTGCCAAATCCTTCTTCAAGAAGTTGTGTGAGGCACTGGAATCCACCAATGCCTATTATGTCGTTCCATTGATGATCAAATCCACATAACAAAGATGATTGATATTTTTCCCTTGGTAATCAACTTAGGTACCTATTCGTTGAAAAGGATCCTCCAAGAAGGGATTCTCCTTTCCATCTTCCATAGAATCCTACAGTGCACAACTTGTTAAAGGAAATGAACTACAATAAGAAGAAATGGCAGTTTTACCTTTGCCTGAAGTGGCTTTCCAATGGGTACCATACAATGAAATTTTCAAAGGGTTTGTGGGGGAACACTTAGGCCCAATTGCACTTGAACC
This sequence comes from Picea engelmannii, assembly GCA_009831015.1. Taxonomy (NCBI): domain Eukaryota; kingdom Viridiplantae; phylum Streptophyta; class Pinopsida; order Pinales; family Pinaceae; genus Picea; species Picea engelmannii. The sequence continues at coordinate 287,179 of ML792824.1, forward strand.
CAAGACACTCTGAAGTGTGTCCTCTATGACTATAAAATGCATCAGAAACTTGGCTGAAATGTACTCTAAGGAATGGTGAGACACTCGGCTAGGATATTCCTAGACTAATGATTGTTCCTTGTAGCAACAACTCTGTATCATCCTATGCCTTCATTTGATCTCCAATGATTGCTAGCACTATTGAAAGATGGGTCACTCCAACACCCTTGCTACTAGATGTTTCCTCAATAAATTCCCAAGCGTCCTAAGCAATTTTAATGACAAGAGATGATCACAAAGTTGTCTTGAACTAATCAAACCACCCTCCCAACCTATCCTTCTAAAACATCGTGAAGAGCATCAAACAAGGTTCTAAAACCAACTTCTTGGAGAACTTGAGATTTTATATCAATTGTCACAGACCTAAGATTCTTACTCGAAATTTTTATTTTCGTCATCTCTAGTTGTGTGTCTGCCTTGCGTCAACTATAGTGGATTGACCAACTTGTGCTTACTACAACCAAACTATGCCTATTCACTTAATGTTGCACATAACTTCACCTTAAGTGATAGTATGTTAGCTGCACAACTAAGTCTAACACGACCAAGTTCATCCAACAATAGGCACACGTCTAACTGCATCCTTAAAACATCCCAATAACACTTTTACTTGGCCAATATTTCAATCCTTAACCAACACAAAGCAAAGCAAGGAACATGACATTGACCCAAGTAAAGCAATCATAATACACACGTATAGGTAGATGCCTTAACTTTATTTATATGAAGAATGTTATAATGTACAAAAGAGGAGTGCAACCAATTGTATGCAACTCATTTACAGACTACAATTACAAAGGGCACAATTGCCTACAAGAAATGTCAATCCAACCTCTAAAGCAACTACAAGCATGCCTCATGCAAGTCTTGTCTTCTTCGTCTTATTTTTCTCAATCAACCAATACAATTCACCCTACTGTGCCAACCCTAAACATAGCACAAACTACATAGCTCTTTTACACTTTTGTGAATGACCAATGCCTCTTCTATGCCTTAGCACCTTTGAGGCATTCTCCTTTTATATGAGACTTGCCTTGCACTTGCAAGCCCCTTCACTTCAAGGTGGAACCAAGTTCCATCCATCGAATTTTCTTCATTTAGTGCCTTGTCCACCAACCATCCATGACCAACAAGTGTGCCTAACATGTGTGTCCAACTGCAACAAGTATGTCCAAGTGCCCCTGAAGGTAACTCCAATGGCCAAGGGATGTTCAACCCCTTGGGTTTGGACATCCATCTCATGCACCCAAGGTGTCCCAACTCGTATAAAGGCAACATGGAATGGTTCACCACCTCGTCCATTGATTAGGAAGGCAATGTAAGGCATTATGACTTTCTGCAACACCCATCCATGCCCACGTAGACAGTATGCCTACTGCCATCCGCAAGTGGAGGCCTAACACTTACCATTCAAAATCTTAGAAGCAAGTTAAATTTCTTTTTGAAAACGATTTCTATAGAGTTTCACCAGACAAAGCCTTGGAGAGAACTCTATTTTGAATATAAATAATAGTGTAAAATGATTCTACCCAAAATTTCCTTAAAGGTTTGTTATTTTCATAGTTTTGGCTCATCCTCCCATTATGCCATTCACCTTCTCAACACTACATGGAACTGTCAACTATAGAAATGCCATGTTTTTCACAATATTGTTTAAACTTCCTGTGATTATATTTACTAGCATTGTCATTTCGAAGAACCTTAATCTATTTGGTTCTCAACAATCTTCTTATGATAAGATTTAAAAACCTCGAATATTTTTTTTAATATTATTTCCAGTATAATCGTCCATGGAATTTGCTACATATCTGGAATCTCCAACAGAATTCACAAAAATTGGCCAACAATATTTAAGTGTGAACTCGATCCAAACTCCAACAACGCCGATTTCATATGATTTTGGAAATATATGGTTTTGAAATTCAGATGTACCACATTGTTGGCAAATGTACCGCATGCTTATTTTGTTTCACATTGCTGGAAAGATTTGTCATTATAGGCCGTTACTCAAGCTTATATGAGAAAAAATGGATATGAAAATTAAGAAGAAAATATTAAGATTTACCTTTTTAATGAAGTATCTCTTACAATTAAAAAACTTGTTTGTTTTATTCATCTTTTACAATTGGAATTCATTTTTATGAAAAGCAATTCTCATGCTTTTTCAACATTCTCCAACTTGATAATCACTTTTTGAACATGTGTGGATGTTAATCATGTCTCTGCACAAGACAAACTTATCTGCATTCACCACCTTTGTTAATGCATCCACTACATTATCCTTTAATCTGCATTATGTCAATTTCACCACACTTACTTTATCCATTTCCCTCATAAAGTGATACTTCACAACAATATTCTTACTCTTGAAATTGTAAGTGGACTTCTTGGCCATTGCAATGGTACTTTGGCTATCACATTCTATTCCCAAGATGCCCTGTTTCATACTAATATTAGTACATAATCTTAATAACCACACAACTTCTTTAGTGGATTTTGTTGCAACAACATATTCTACCTTTGAACTAGATAAAACAATGATGGATTTCTTGTTAGTCATGTAACTCATTGCTCCTCTAAATAGAGTAAATACGTATGAAATTGTGGACTTTCTCTTGTCCACATCTCGAATCCACACCAACAAATCCATGCAAATAGAAATTATCATTACCATGATCGTAGTAACATAAAGCATAGTCCTTGGTGCCTTGCAAATACCTGGATATTCTCTTAAAATTCACCCAATGTTCCTTTCTTGGATAAGCCATAAATATTCTCACTACTCCCACTAAATGTGCTATGTCTAATCTAGTTCATACCATGGCATACACAAGAGACCCTACAAGTCTAACATATGGTATCTCAACATGCATTTGTTTTTCTTATGAGTTGTAAGATGCACATCAATAGACAAAATAACTCCCACTTGAAATGGTACTTTTACTACTTTACAAGTCTCCATCCCAAACTCATTAAGAATGTTCTCAATATACTTATTTTTCACTAAAGTATATCTTTTTGTTTTTTATTTCTCTTTTTACCTCTATGCCAACACAATAACACACTACACCAAGAACCTTTGTATCAAATGTATTGACAACAAGACGATGTCTCTTACTAACTCCATATTGTTACCAATCAACAATATATCATCCACATGTAAGAAAATAATAACAAATCTATCACCCACTGCTTTGCAATAAACACAATGGTCAAGAGTACTTCTAGAAAAACCTTTTTCCAACAAACATCCACAAAAAAATTGTACCATTCCCTTAGGGATTGTTTCAACCCATATAGGGATTTCTTGAGATTACACGCCAAATTCTCACCTCCTACCACAAAGCCTTATATTTGTTGCATGAATATCTCCTTCTTTAAGTCTCCATGAAGAAACCTTGTTTTAACATCCAATTGCTCCACTTCTAGATCATAAGTTGCTGCTAAAGCCAACATCCTAATAGAAGTCATTTGTGATACAGGTAAGAAAGTATCTTCTTAATCTATTCCTTGAACCTGAGAATGTTTATTTGCTACCAATCTTGCTTTATATCTCTTCCTTGTTCCATCAACATTAAACTTCTTTTCAAATACCCATTTGTAGCCAACAATCTTCCTATCTTGTGGAAACTCTTTTAAAACCCATGCTTTGTTTTGTTTTAGAGATTATATTCCTTCATTTCTCTTTTTCCATTGCAAAAATTTTAAGCCTCTTCCACACTTTTAGGCTCCTCATCAATGGAAGACAAACCAAAAAAATAATCAAAATCTTAACTACTATAACTATACCTTTTAGGTTGATTCCTAGCTCTCTAGCTTCTCCTAGGTGATTGGGTTGTTTTGGTTGACTCTCATGTATTCCCCTCCACTAGTATGATTGTGTTTTACATTATGGGTTCCTCCAATGCAACAATATCTTGTATATATTGGATCTGAACTAGAATTCAATTGCTCGAATGTAATTGGATCTTGTGTTGTGAGCTCTTGGCTCGACTATGCGTCAAGTTTGCATTGTTCATTGTCACTGTGACCTATGCTGAAAAATCAGAATGTTCATCAACCTAATTTTTCTTGCTTAGTGATGGAATTTGATGCTCCACCACTCTTTGCAGCACTATTCTTTCATCAATTTGCTCCTCTTGTTGTTTAACTTCTCTAGGTTTCTCTTCTTTGAAGATGACATCTCAACTATAATCACTCATGTTGATATGAATTAGATATTTTACAAATCCTTTGTAAATATCGTAATAAGTATGTAATGTTTTGTTTAATTTTAGTTTGTCTTTTTGGAAAAGTTGGAATCGAAAATGAACCGTGTGATGGTTGGCCTTCCAAAGGCATCCCATTAAAAGAAATGAAGGTTGTAGTGAAGACATAAATGAAGGGAATTTCAAAAGAACAATGGTAGAAATGAGAGCTTGAAGAGTGCAACCTACTCAAAGTTCAGTGGACGAAGGAATCAATAAGCCTATCCACACTGAGCAAGGTGTCTCTGAGCCATGGCCATTTGAAATTTTGGTCTTGACAGTGAGTAACAATACACAAAGTCAGTGTATATCTCACCTCTCTATAATTTCCTCCTAAGCATAATAAAAGTCTCCATTTAACATTGGATTTCCAGGGTCAAATCCATTCCTACTATGTTGAATTGTTGTGTGATTGTGGGTTGATATCTCCTTTGATTTTCATTATTTTTCTTTTGAATGCTCAGACTCATTGTTAATAATACAAGACCTCAATTAGTTTCTTTTTGTAATTCACTACATAATCACCTTTTACCATTCGTTGGTTCAATTAAATTGTTGTGTGTTAACCCTACAACCATCCCGCTCAACCTAATAACGCCACCATGAATGTATGATTGCTAGTGTAACCACAAGCTACAATAGAGCCATAATATTTTGGGATATCATCATTTTACGCTCAATGTTGGAGCTCTTATTTATGAGCCAGAAGTAGTGTGACAATTAAATTCATGATTTATTTGGGCTTGGATCTTGTGGTCTATTTGTCCATTCAAGAGCGTTGCCACTATACTAGGTAGGAAGGGAATTTCTATTTATCCATCTTCCCTTTTATTCATCTCAACTGGAAAATTGAATTTATTTGGGAAATCGGGATCAACAACAATGTTTTCATTTGTAAGATTTCATAAAAGTAATATGGGCATTTACCACAACACCCCCATGCAATGTATTACATTTGATTTGATTTTAATATGGGAATTAAGTTTGTTGGGAAATGAACACCAAGGAGATCCTCCAAGCTTGCATAAATTGGCTACACCCTATAACATATTGTGAATGGGATTGTTATCGCACAGTTTGTAGTTTAGGTCACAGGCTACAGGATAGAGGACAAACTGGCGTAACATGAACCTTCCCCACCCAATGTCACCTCGATGGGGAGGTTCTTTCTGTTTAGGGAGGTTATCCCAGGGGAGACGTCCTCAGTAACCTGGGGTTTGAAGAGGCTGAAGATATAAGGTCAAGTTTTAAGAGTTCCCTCCTCATAGGTTACCACCAGTGTCAGATAGTCTGGCTAATCAACCAATAAAAGAAGTGTAGGCCCTGTTGGAAACACTTGCCCGGAACAAAACAGTAGCAAAACAATATATATATTTGCAGGCTATAACTCAAAGGGTTAGTACTTCTTTAACTATCTGATTTCATTCAATAAGCAATGTAATAGATACAAGATGAAGTCAACGTTCTGCTAATTAGCCTATGAAAGATCATCAATTCATCAATATCTACCAAAATGACCAAGCCAACAGTATATCCAATCAATAATTTGTTCAATAAATGCTTGACGTCATCACTCAATTGCTTATATTACACCTTTGCTGCATCAAGATGAGATACTCAACTATGACGTCAGCCTTTATTATGTTAGCAATGTTAGTTAGGGTTTTAAATTTAGGGTTTTAAAAGGTTGTTTTTGTACACTAGAGGCTCAACGTCGGAGATCTAACCAATGCCTTAGGGTATATGGAGTGAAAAGTAAGGGCACAAGGTCTCGGGAGGATAAAAACTTAGAGACTAGAAGGTAGGGTTCTATGGTGCTGCAAAGGCAGGGCCCTAGAATCAAAACCCTAGGGGAAAGAGGTTCACTCTGGTGTTGCTTAAGCAAGGCCTCATGCTCTTTCCTCCTTCTCTAAATAAACTTGGCAAAACGGCTAGCTCAAAGTATAAATTTAAGGGAGAAAGTGTTGCAACGACAAGGCCTTCAAACCCTAGAAGGTGAAACCCTAGGTGTAGTCAATCTAGGCCTAGGACGTCTCCTCTTTTCAACCTATAACTTCAATGCTAGCATTGAAGTTAGGATCTATCTTCTTTCTTCAATGGCTAAAAACTATTTCTCAACAAGGGGACATGTAACAATGACCTACTTGTGTGCTTGTTACCTAGGGTTTTAAATTAGCAATATAATAAGCAAATGTAAGAAATTATACCTACGACCATTCATTTAAGAAGTTTTGCATGAAAATTCACTTACATGTCATGAAGAAAGCACAAGCAAACCCTAGTTGTAAACCTTCCTTGAGAGAAATGCCATAAATGCCAAGAAAAATCCTCCAAGAACAAGTGCACCTCACTTAA